>CP135571.1:8164569-8355985 GCA_032401905.1 Swietenia macrophylla
GGGACAATGATGCCTTTAGGTACCATGACCAAATTCCCTTTTAATAGTATTTACTTTAACAAAATTGCACAACTAAGAAATGATGATAAACAAGAAAAATTATTATGTTTTCTCTTTTTATTAGGTGCTTTTTTTTTCGTTTTTTATATAGTGTTTTTTTTTTCTTAATAGTATGTCTATTAACATCTCAAACTTGTTAGCATGTCAATTTTAGCCTTAATAATATTTTTCTGCGACTTTTGCTTTAGAATAAATTTTCAATATGATTATACAGATCTGTCATGAATATATATATTTCTCCTCTCTTTAAATTATATCATTTTTTTAAGTGAAAAACATATGTCTAACTTAGATAAAACTATTTAAATTTTTACTTTGCTTAAATATAATTCTAATGTCTCTATACTATTTTTTTTAATTGCAGATACTAAAATTATATTTTCTAAAAAATATCAATCAAATAAAATTTGGATGGAAGTGAATCTAGTTTTGTTGTAGCAATTGTTTTTAATTCTAAAAGAACTAAAATATCAAGTATTTGGGATACTTTTACATTAGAGTGTCAAATTAATAATACAATCAAAAAATTAAAATAGAAAACTGTTTGCAAGTTTGCGTAAATTTGTCCTAAATGCAAGAAGTGAGATTGAATACATGAAACTATATATAACAAAATGTATTCAAACACATGCTCTCTTAAAAGACCATAGCCAATCTTTACTTACACTAAATACTTTTGGAAACAATACTATCACTTGTTTCAAGTATGTATATTAAAACATGAGAAAAGAAATGGTTAAATAGATTACATCAAGTAAGCATCCTTTTATGAATTGCATCAAGTGAGCATCCATTCACACAAGTAGAAGATAAAAGATTAAAAACTTTTATGAATCACCTCTTAAAAATATTTTATAATGCTACATTATCATGTCTAAATGTTTATTTTTTAATTCTATGTTATATTTTGAATCATTTATTTGATATTAGTTATATTTTTGCTGCTTATAGAAGTGTTAATGAGTTTCAAACTATTTATTTCATATTAAAGAAGAAAAAATTTAAAATTATTAAGAAGATATTTTAACATTGTTTATATATGTAGCTGTAATGGATTGTTAAATAAATCTTTTTGATGCAATTAAATTAGTAAACACAATTATAAAAAAAATTTGAATGTTATAATTGATATAGTAACTATTATTTTAAGAATTTTTTAAATAATTTTTACATTCAATATCATAATATAGTTAAAATACACCAATTTATTAATGTAATGACAAGCATATAGCTAATACTCTTTAATGAAAATTTTTAAATACTATTATTAATAGATCAGCTTGCTTTTTTATTTTTCTACTAGCTCAAATAAATTTAAAAAAATATATTTTTATTAATTATAATTTAATGTTTAGTAGAGTACTAAAAAGAAATTTTCATATTTTGTGATAGAGGAAAGAAAATGGAAAGGTATTTCTTATACCATTCATAATGGTTCATGATTTACTAACTTCTTTCGCATCCATAATAGCATCATGTTTACTTTTAGTGCAGAAAATAAGGTATTGAATAAATATAGATTAAGATCGTGACTAAATGTATTGAATTGTTAATATGCTTAACAAATTAGGGGATGCAGAATTGAGAATTCAATACCAGTTATAAGATGATGATCAGGATGATGAAATAGGAATGAATAATGATTTTATTAAACAAAATTAGTTTATAATATTTATAATTTTATATTTTAGATTTTTTAATATTTGTAATTTTAATATAAAAAAAAAAGATAAAGTAAAAATAATACATAGTTCAAGAGGTGCTAATCTAGTTGGGATATTATTACCGTAATAATATAAGTTCATCTATTTAATTTGAATTAATTTATTTGATATATAAATATTTATTTTGTTCTAAGTGATATATTTGTCATTTGTCAATTAGATAATGATTTTTTTTTTGTGTTTTTTCAATACATTCATGATATTCTTTTAATTAATGATGTAATATTTAAATGGTGAAATTTATAATAATTATTTAAAATTAGTAGGATTATATTTATTAAATTATTTATTTTTTATAATAACAAAATATCAAAACACACACACATTTAATATATAAGTATATATGTATATATATATGTTAAAATTGATAAAATGAATGAAATAAATTAGTAATAGTAATAATAGAAAAAGTAAAAAAAAAAAAATTTAAATAATAAATTATAAATAAAAATAAACAAATTAAGTGGGCTTGCAGGCTTGGGCTAATACTGGGCCCGGGCTCTCATGGATTCGGACATTAAAGCTCAGCCCAGCCCTTCAGTGGGCGAAACTAGACCTAACTGTTACTATTTACAATCTAAGCAGATCTGGCCCATTTTCCATCTCTAACGATAAGTAATGCTAAGCATCTCAATACGCTCCCAAAAATGCATTTTTGTGTTACTTTTGAGTAAGGATTGTTAATAAACATTACTGAAAAATTAATTAGAACCAGGGACAGGATTACCTTGCACCTGTTTTGATTGGTACTCGATAATATCTTGCACTTATTTCTTGTTTGAAAAATTTATTATTATTATTATTATTAATTTAATTTAAATAAAAAAGTAAATGTTGCCCAAATCTTAATCCTAAAAGAAAATACTTGAAAAATAAAAAAAAAAATCTTAAAATTTATATCTCTTCTCATTCTCATTACCCTGCAACTGCAAAGCCAACAGTCACCCGCTGTCCTCGTCAAAGATTGAATATAGGGATCTGTTTGATAAAATGGGCAGATTGTGTCATTTCTTTGTAAGAACATGAATATTGAGGGATCCGGATGTTATTACGCATTAATTATTAAATCACTTGTAAAATGAATCAAAATCAAATAAAATTTTTTAAACTTTGGGTAGGAAGAGATAAGAATGATTTTGATGGAAATGGAATGTATTTCATTAATAAATATTAATTTGATTAAAATATAAACAAACTCTATTATTTTCAAAACCCTGCTAGAAAAATATTTCTTAAATTCTAAAAATTACTAAAATTTCTTATAATTTATTGCAAACTTACACTCTGATGAATATCCAATTAAAGGACTTTTTGGTATATTTTTCTCCATTATAACTTCTTTAAATATATTTTAAATTTAATGAAAAAAAATTAAGAGAGATTTAACAAAAAGTTACCAATTATTTGATTATCAACCACACAATTCATATGTACTTATATGAATTAATTTGTACAGAAACATAACAGTGCCATACCGACTATAACAATGTCGCATTTACTTGTGCGAATGAGTTAGTGTGTATGTATAAATACTGTCTACATACAAAGAGTAACGCAAAAGAATATGTATAATACTGCCGACAACTGATGAAAAACTAAGTCTTAAATCTTGATTGTATATATATTCTGTAAAGAATTTACATAAGAGAATGAATTGTACACTAAACAATAGGAAATGGAACAAATGAAAAAATTCAATTTAATTTTTCAACACAAGAGGTAGTATATTATCTAAGCTGTGGTCAGAATGAAGACTGTCATAAGGTTATGCATACTGAAACTGCCATGTCGATCCTTGGAGCTTGCTTTTTATGTAAAGCTAAATTGGAGAAACTTGCTGCTGATTCTGTAAATTTTCTTCTCCGTAGAGCAACCGCCTCTTCTTTGAACCGTATCCTTGGTATTGATAGATAATGCTGTACAGGCACTGCCTCAAGCATACAAGGTCGAATGTCTCTATAAACCTCAGGTCTGTGTTCCTGGATTTCATGCCGGCAAAGCGCTGGTATTCTTCAAACACAGAAGACAAGCACCAATTCTGCAATTTTCTCAAGCAACCAACAAGACAACCCGTTCGATGCTGGAGTAAAGGAAGAAAATAAAAATTGAGCATCACCTTGTATAAACATCAAACTGAACTCAGAAAGTGAAGAGTACTAGTCAAAATCTAACATAGGCCCTCATCAGGACGTTGGTACCAGAAATGCATTAAACATTTGTATTTTCATGAGCAAAGTTTTAGAACTCTATCTAAATACGCAAAAACTGGGAAAAGCATATGACTAAATGAAAGGTTTATCTGAACAGAAGGCTAATCTCCTTTGCCCATGTGCTATAAAGGGGCTATCATTGAGCATCCATTCACAACTTTCAGGAAAAATCCATAAGTAGCATCAAGACAAGATGACACAAATGACAAAAAAAAAAAAAAACTTATTTTTTGCAAAAGAATGATAATGAAATAAGAAGCTCACAAATGCAACCATAATTGAAAATTTTATCCCGGCTTAGCCCCTTTAACATAATCATCGGGAGTAAGGTGCATTAGATCACATTAACTTCTAGTGAAAATACTCTAGGAAATGAAATGATTCGCTTTCAAACCCTATTCTGCATGAACAAGTACGCATCAGTTTATTTCAGTTCTTCAGAAACCCTACTTATTCAAATAGAAATTAAACAGAAACGTATGAATAAAGAAAAGAGGAACGGTTTTACTTGTCAACGTAATTTTGCACTTCTTTTTTAGTACTTGCCGAAAATAAGTAAACTGAAGCATGTAGGCTAGTTTTCAAATGGATCAGATACAAACCAAATTTCCCAATAGCAAAACATTCATATATCCGAGTAGACAGCAAACAGAGAATTGAAACATACCTTTCCGCGTTTGCAGTGGATCAAAACTGGATTATTTCTCACATCTACAAACAAAAACAAATCAATTATGAAATATTATCTAACACAAAATTAAAAATGAAAACGGGTCATAAATTAAAGACTAACAGAATCCAGAACATTCCATCTATGAAACTAAAAACTAATTCAGTACCAATTAAGATTTTCAGGGCCTCCAAGATTGTATCCCTGGGAATTGATACAGGGGACTCCTGTAGATGCAAACTACAGTCATAAGCAATACAAAATAGAAATAGACAAATAACAAACAGCTTCAATTATATTGTATCACATATCATTAGCATAATATCACGAAACGTTTCGAGGCCAGAAAATAATTTCTTTGAAGCTTTGTCCTCCAATTTTATCAAGCAAACTTTCCAATGAAAGATTTCCATATTATACAAACAAATAGTTAAAAGTAAATATACAGTTCCAGAAAAAGATGGTACCGTTTTGCCTTCAATTCCAAACTGGAAGAGCCGAATATTGTTAGCGGCAAGAAATTTCATATTTTCTTCTGGATAAGGCTCAGGACACAGGTATCTGTTCAAAATCACATTAATAAATGAAAATATTTTAATTTCCAAAATTTCATGGCTCGAGTTACATGGAAATCATCGTACGACGAATGCCGCATTTGGAGAAAATAGTTATACAAAATTTGAAAACAATTAAAAAAAAGAATTCAAGAAAAAAAAATGATTACATGATGGATCGAAGATTTAGGCTTTGCAGGAATCCAAAATTGGCCGGCTGAGGGAAGCCGGATCTATAAATGCCTTCTTCAACCATTGAGAAATTCAGAGGCGGCACCAAAACGTCGTCGTTCCGTTCTACATCCATAATCAAACACTTCGCTTCTTTAATCCCCTCAGTCTTCTAAATTTGATTGTGAAGGATGAGAAAGAAAGCAAGTTAAAACTCGAAGAACAAAAATAAATGGAGGATCGAAGAGATATAAGAAAGAGAAGGAGGAGGAAGAGAAGGGCAAAAACAGTGTCGTTTGAACAGGCAGGGAGTTTGTTAGGATTCTGATTCTTGTGGGTCCGAATGCCAAACAGAAAAGGAAGAACTGCTGAGAATTGGAATTGGAATTTGAATTTGAATTGGAATGGGTAAAAATAAACTGGGCGTCGTTTGCTGGATTTATAATACAAGGATTATAATTTAATTAAAATTTTGGATGATATCATTAATTAATTAAGCGGAAATAAACTATTAATTATTTTTTAAAAGATATTTAAAATAGGCGGCCGCTCAAACGAAAAAAAGGTGAAAAAGGTGTGAGAGTGGTGTCTGTTGAACAGAAAGTACGAAATTGAATTCCAAATTTTTAAATAAATTAAAAAGCTTTAATTTGCTTAATAACGTGAGGATCCCAATGTTTGATATATTTACAAAAAAAATATAATTTATTTATTAATATTAAGTGAATTTTTTAATTTCAATTAAAACAAACAAAATATCTGTCACTAAAATATCTTTGTTAAAAATATTTTTTTTATGCATTTTTTTTTGTTTAATTGTTAATGTGAACCGAACGATTCTATTGAATAATATAGAAAACAAGTTATTTATAAATCAGTTTTGATATATGAATATGCTGATATAGTATTGCTTGTGTAATTAACAAACTGTTTGTTTATCTTTTAAATTAAAATAACATATTAAGGGTATATTTTATATAAATAGATAAATTGTGTCTTTAATGAAAGAAAAACACAAAATTTGGAAACTCGGATGCATTTATCCACATATTAATTATTTTATATTATTATAAGTAGTCATGGTCCTAGTTCAAAGTCGGGGACTTGGACTTGGAAACCAGTTGGGATTAGGAACGTTCGTTGAATCTGTATGATTTTGACACGTCGCTTTCTAGTCCTTTTCCATCTTTCCCACGACATCGGTTGTGGAATGGTTGAATTCTACGCGTGGAAGGGGGGAGAATCTGTGGTAAAATAGTTTTATTATTTTAATATTATTAATATAATAAAATTATTTAATTAATAAAATAATATAAATATATTCTTTAATGATTAATATAATAAAATTCTCCCGTCTAAAACTTCACCTTAAAAGTATGTATTACAAATCTATAACACAATTTTTGTTAATATCACATTCTGTATTATCAATCCATTTACATAAAATTATTACATCCCAAATGATGTGAATAAAAATAGAAATATGAATAAATATATAATATTTTTAGAATATTAATAGATAAGTCACATCATTTATTTTTTTTAGTTATTATTAAATTTATTAGTGTTAAAATTTTTTACCAAAATAAATTATATTTTTCCTGCAAAAAATAAAGGATAAATATCTTAATTTAATTTTTTAAAATATTTTATTGATAAAATTTATTGTTTATATTCTTACATTTCATAACTTTTATGTTTTGTCCATGAAATAACATCAAAACTTCATTGTTAAAATTTTAAAAATAATTAAAATATGTTCTTATTTATTATATTATTAAATTCCAGGACCAATACATTATTACTTATAAAATGACTTATAAATAGATATATAAATTTAAGCATTCTTTCAATAAAAATTTCGTTTTATGAGTAAGTATCGGCACAAGTTCATATTAATTAACATAAAAATTAACTAATAATGCTACATATAAAAACTCTAGTACAAATTTATTTGTAAAAATTTATATATTATTATCACATATTTTATATTTTTACAAAAGTAAATAAAAAATTTATGGAGTTTAAAACAAATCAATCAAATAAAATATAAAAAAATGATATAATTTTGCTATATATTTAATATTATTAAATTTAAATTTTAATATTTGACACGGCTAATTAATATAATAATATAGTTTTTTTTTTTGTAATTTTGCGAAAATTAAAAAACAAAAGAGAAGGATGGTTGTGAGTTAATTAAATAAATTGTATGGAAGCAGTGCTAATGTTATTATTATTATTATTTAATATTTATACACTTGTGAGAAGGTGTCGTTACACATGCAACACGACTGCTATATGACCTACAAATGTATATCAATCACTACAATAAATTCACCCTTATACAACACCACGTCATTCTAAACGAATTAAAACGTTTGTTTCAAAAACAAAGCTTCGCAACCCACAACCACGTTTAATGAAATAGATCCATTATATATATTACATCGTTATTTTTATTTTTTTTCACATTATATAACACTAATTAATGCGTTACGTGTCAAATATTACATCAATTTAAATATAAATTTTATAAATTTAATATTACGCACGTATGTGTGTCAATGGATCGAATAATGGTATGCAATGTACAATTTCATTATTTTTTTTCAATTTTTTATAAATTAATGTATTAAAATTAATTTATTGACATATTTTTTATATAATTTATTTTTAATATAATAATCCTTAAATTTATCAAGTTAACAATATCAAACCCTAACTTTAGAATTCATGCGTTTACCTCCCCTAACTTAGTTGACAAAGTCCATCTTATTATTTTGTAGTAAAATTGTTTGAATGATAGAACCAAGCTTACCAACGAAAAGACTCTAAAAAACATTGAAGTGAAGGATGAAATTTCCATGGTACATACATATATAAAACGTGATGTGTTGCTCACCAAGTCACGAAAATTTAATAATTATAACAACAAGCGGAGGGACGCCGCCGTATGGGCGGCAACCAACGAGTTGGTTTTCTTTTGGTACTATGGAGCAGTCAAGCTTTCATGTTCTAGAAGTATCAACCTTTACCCTTTTATCTTCCACTTATCTTCACTCATCTCCGTCTCCAAGGTGAATTCTCTCTCTCTCTCTCTCCCACACACACACCCGCGCACACCCACACATGTATATGTGTGTATATTACATAACTTCTTACATTATTTATATACCAATTGAATGATTAATATTATTTTATATGTACATTAATTATAATCTCAATTATTGAGAGTATATTATTTTGATAGTTAAAAATAATATAAAATTAAGAGACTCGTAACATTATCACACACACACACATATTACATTAATTTTAAGTTTTTAGATTAATAATTTATTAAAGGTAGTCAAAATTAAAGTAAATGTTTAATATGTATTAATTATGGCTATAAAATAAAAAATAAAAAAAGAGAGAAAATAGAAAAAATTTTAAATAAAATAGTTTTACTAAGTTATCTATGTTAATAAAATACAGCTTATCTAATCAATAAAGTATAACAAAAGTCTAGGAAAATTCTACCATTAAATTATATATATATAGGGTTAAGATGAAGAAACCTTTTTTTTTAATAATTTCTTATATCATTTATATACCATTATATTAATATTAATTGAATGATTGAAATTATTTCAAATATGTATTTATTTAAAAAAGAAAAATTTGATGTATTGGACTTTGTTTTGAGATTGATGTATTTCTATATTGATTTGAAAACACATCAATAGAAAATATTTGCTAAAAATCAAAATCATTTCATTAATTGAAAATGTTTGATCATCTATTAGCATGTCTTTTGTTTATCATTTTATTTTATTTTTTCTTTTATCGTTACGCTTTTCTAAAATCTATGGTGTTTTTATTTTTGTTTTTACAAAATTAAAAAAGAAGATGTAAAATTTATAAGTGATTTAGAGTGTATTGGATACTATTGTACTTTTATTTAATATGACAATACGAGTAAACATGTTTGATAATCACTAACTTTTAGCATAGAATACTTACTTTTAATACTTATATTTATATTTAGCAATACATTTAACAAGTTTATCTTGTGACTTTAAAATTATACGCAACAACATTACTTTTTGTTGAAAAATTAATACACACACACACAAAAAAAAAAAAAAAAACTCAAACTATGTGTGCAACTATATCACATTCAAAATAAATAAATAAATTATAATAATATAATTATTATCATATCAATTTAGATAGATAAAATTTATATATCCTAAAATTATTATGCTTATATTGATCATGGGTTCATAACTTAGCAATTATAAGTCCAAAAATAATTGATGTTATAATTCTCTTTCGTGATAAGTTTCATATGAAACACTTTTTGTGCTATTTTTTATGAGTATAAAAAAAAGGTAATGTTGAAGGTGATTTTTCATTTGGTGTCAACACAGGAATTTTTCTTTGATCTTGTGGGATGTTTTATTGATTTCAAAGTCCTCTAATAAGTTTCTTCATTCTTAATTTACTATAAAATAAATACTAATGAGGGTAGAGTGTCATAACTACATCCCCTTGATGCTTAAATCACTAAGGATTGTATATTAATTAAATACTTTCAATATGTAAATAAAAAATAAAGAGAAATTGTCACACTCCAAAGTTCGAGATCGTGACTGGTACAGAGATGATGACATTTAATCTCCATAAGCAAACTTAGACAAATGCAAATTATATAAACATAACTTAAATGTATATATAAATTTTAGTGAAGAAATGAGAAGTTAACGAATAGTAGTCAATGAGCCCAAGGTCATAACGCTCCAGTAAATAAAAAGTAAACAAAGATTTCAAGGCCATAACTCTAAGCTGCGACACCAAAAAAATTGTACCAAATATTATACATCATGTACAAAAAAATATACCAAATATTATACAATATATACATCACTGGACGTTATGTCTTATTTATACAAACTAAATAGATCCATATAAAAATAAAAACCACTAGGTAACTATAAGTATATCAAAGTGTTCCAGTACTTTTCTTGAAATCCCTACCAATATTAACCTAGGTATTGAATCTTATAAAACTCAGTGAATAGATACTAAAAATGCAAAATATAGCTTAGTAAGTAAATTCCTTCTCAAGTATAAAGGCGTAAAATTAAGATTTCGTGGAATAACTATCAAAATATTAAAATATTTTGATGTAACAATTGCAATATTTTTTGTAAAATTATAAATTAGTTTTAAAAAATTAAATACATAAAAGATACATGTACATATATATATATATATATATATATTGGGTGTTAAATATCAGATCTCCCTTTATAACCTACTTCTCACTCCATACCGATACTTACATATATACATATTATCATAACGTGAGTGCACTCCCCACCCCCCCACCCCCTCTTATGGCTCCCACGTAAAAGAAATTGAAAATAAAAATTCAGACCAAAATTTATAATCACAAATTCAAAAATATAATAAAATAAAGAGTACTTAATTAAATCATAAATTATCATGTTATGATATTCAAAATAAAACTATATAAATCAAACTTAAAAACTCATAATAAAACAAAAAATAATTAAACCTAAATAGTTATATTTACTCAGTAAATCAAATCAAATATAATCATTCAAAATCAAATTTATTCGCTCACAACATTGTTTGAAGTCCTTTTAGCTAGTTTGTTTGCGATGAAGGATCCATGTTGAAAATTTATAACAATTGAAATATAAGAGTTTCCTTAAAACTATGAGTGAGCTTGCGATATCTTTATCTTAGTTATCATGCATGATATTTATGTATATAATATACATTAGAAAATTAAATATGTCTAGTTTCATATAAAATAAATAATTTATAATTTCAATTCTTCTAACTAAGGTTATAATTTTTTTTTTCATATATTGTTTCTCTGTGATCTCAAAAATCTGATTAAAGTTATAATTTTACCTAGAAAGTTATGCCTAGGAATTTGGGAATCATAATCTCCAAATCATAAATTCTATTTATCTAGTTTCATATGCTTCAAGAATTTTGTAAAAATACCTTCCACAACTTAAGTTATTCCCTAACACCCACACTTGTTTTGACATACCCATATGAACAAGACAACCAACTTGCAATTTTCACTAAGAATTTGTCCAAATTCATTTCATCCTAATTTTTAGATGGTTATTCCTTAGTGTCTTTGGTTTTTACAAAATTTTATAGTGCCTCAATTCAAGTTCTAGAGCTTAAGATATGAACAAAAACATGAACATTGTTCACTGGATTTCAAGACTTCGGATTTCATGAGATTTAATAGTTTTCCAATGCTCTATTATTTCTCTAATAACTCATAACACATCATAAACAAGTATTATAATCTATCCTTAAAGTCTAATCCAATTTAAATTATAAAATTTACAAAAATTTATTTCTAGAGCTCAACTAAAATTAACAATCTATAAAGAAATCAAGAAAGAAAGTATACTTTAAACCTCTTAAAACTTGAATTTTGCAAAATTAATAAATAATTGAACTTGATTGGAGAGCTTTTATAGTGATTAAACCATACCCTAAGGTTAGAAAAATAAAAGGAATGAAGAAAATGAAGAATATTGATAATTTATATAGTCTCTAAAGTGGGCTTGAGTTTTAGTGACGAGTTCACTGTCTTTATCCATTTTGACTAGCTTTTGTTCATAATTTGGAAAAGTGTTTAACATAAAAAATATAGTTCTCTTTGTTAGCTTTTTAATACATTAAGAATTACCTCAATCTAAGGTTTATTCCTTAAATTATAGTTAAAATATTAAAATATATTTGTGGATCCAAAATTATACACTTTAGTTATAATTTTCCCTAACTTTTTTTAAGACTCTTCAAAAAATTTTGTAAAAATATAACATACTTAAATTAGTTTAAAATTAGTTAAATCAAAGAATAAAAAGAATGAATATGAACATCACATTTCTGATGCCATTACTCAGTATAATAAAAAGAAGACACTGAACCTATAATAGTGAACATAAATCCGTAGCATCAAAAACTCTGAAAATATAAAAGACTTGAGACATCAATTATGACATCATGATAATAGAATTGCAGGATATTACAGAAATTATATGATCATAATTTTAGTATATTTTAACATCTTATTTCTATAGTTTGATCACATTGATCTCCTTTTTCTTTCTTCCTCTTTTCTTTTTTAAAATAAGAGTCCTAAGTATATATAAATATTGGTAACCCTTTACAAGTCACTTCTTATCACTATTAACTCTTTTAATCATGAGCTAAAACTAACTATCACAATCTTCAATAAAAATCACGTATTACAATAATTTCTAATTTCTAATAACAATAAAGTTTGGTATTAGAAACTAAAAAAGTTATTTTGGTTAGACCTGTATAAGTATTGTAGAGTTTTTAAGCCTATATATAAGTCTTTGAGGATTTTTGAACTTGTGTAGGCTTTTAACTCTTTTGGCGAGTTTGTGAATAGGTTTTAATTCAACTTGCCAAACTTATGGATTCTCATACTCGCATAGGCTATTAACTCAACTTAACGAGCTTACAAGTCTCCAAGAATCCTCAAACCTATATAAGCTTTATAGAATATTTAGTATTATATCAATCTCCTGAAATTTTTAAACCATTCACTAGGGGTATAATTGTAAATTTCTTCAAGACAAGTAAAGGACAAAACTATTGATATCTCTCTTAGGCTATATTGATAAATTTTTCTTTGATGGCAAATATAAAATAAACTTATATATTCATTAAAATAAAAATTATAATTTAATATACTTCAAGGGGCATAGTTGCAACATTCACCCATGACAGACAGGGGACTAATTTGTAACTTTATATCAGTAATAGAATTAATTATAATTTATTATTACTAAGAGGGTGTACCTGTAAATATCCTATAATGTTTCTTGGTTACTATCCTTGTCGATCCCCATCCGCATACAGCGGTGGGATAAAAGTCACTGCCCTCATTGATCTCCATCCGCAAACCATAAATGTCTTCTTTCACTTAGTTGATTCTATCTGATTATATGCTGATCAAGTCCATTTTGTAGCTTCCATCGGTGAATTGCATCACGATACTTCTTCCGTGATAATCATATTAATTCTTTTAGCATCATAATGTTCATACATATTGACTAACAAGCGTTCACGATATCGAAACTCTGTTGGAGTTTCTTTGTTATTATATTATATTGTCAAGAATAAATAATCTAATCTTCTGCTGTAACGTGAGCAAGCCTTTAGGACTTGTTAGTTGTTAGTTACTTTCTGGGATTAGGTAGTGCGTATCCCTGAATTTAAGCATGTAAACGTTGAGTGTTAGCTCTATATAAAAAGCATCAAGTTGTAAGTCTTACAAGTTAGAGAATAATAAAAAATCTTCATTCAGTATAATTCTTTCCTCTGTTACTTAGTAACATGGTATCATAGCCCAGGTTCAGTAAGAAAAGTAAGTAGTGGAGCAGCGCAAGGAGCAGCTAAGTCTCATTGAAATTGTAGCAGCCAGTCTCCATGGCATCTGAAAATTTTGTACGACCAGCTATTCCTCGCTTCGATGGACATTATGATCATTGAAGCATGCCGATGGAGAACTTTCAAAGTCTAAGGAGTATTGGAACGTCACTGTTTTTGGAGTAGCAAAACCAGCAGCCGGCGTTGTGTTGACAGAAGCACAAGAAACCAAATTAGAAGCATTGACGTGGAAGGATCTCAAGTCCAAGAACTACCTCTTTCAAGTTATTAATCGATCGATTTTAGAGACAATTGTTTGGAAAGAAACCTCCAATCAGACATGGGATTCAATGAAAAGAAAATGTTAGGGAAATGAAAAGGCAAAACGGGGTCCAGCTACAAGCACATAGCGAGGAGTTCGAGACTTTGCACATGAAATTGGGAGAATCAACTGACAGTTTCATCTCAAGGACAATGGCAATGGCTAATCAGATACGAATCCATGGAGATAGTATGCAAGATGTTACAATCGTTGAAAACATTCTGCGCTCGTTAACGTCTAAATATAATTACATTGTTTATGGAATTGAAGAATCTGAAGATTTAGATGTACTGACAATTGATGAATTGCAAAATTCCTTGCATGTTCATTAACGGAAACTTATCAATTAACAACAAGAGGAGCAAGCATTACAAGTCTCAATTAACAATCGCTTTTCTTCACGAAACAAGGAAGAGCAAGGAAGAGGAGGTAAAGGAAATAAGGAACGCAAGCAACCACACCAAAAATCAGAAACAACCATTCACAAGGAAAAGGAAAAGGTCATGATAAACAACATTCAACAAATTACGTACGAAAGTTAGTAGACAAATCAAGAGTTGAGTGCTATAGGTGTCACAGGTGCAGCCACTACAGGTATGAGTGTTGAACTAATTTGAATAAACAACGTGGAGAAAAGTCTAATTTTGCAGAAAAAAGATGAAGAAATATCTCTTCTAATGGTGTGTCATGCAAAGGAAGAATCCCATAAAAATCTTTGGTACTTGGATACTGGCTGCATCAATCACATGAGTGGAGATAAGTCTGCGTTCTCTTATTTGGATGAATCCTATCGTGATTCGGTGAAATTTAGGGACAACTTTACAATTTCTGTTGTGGGAAAAGGAAGGGTGTTAATCCAATCCAAAGGAAGCACCACTCAGACTATCTCTAACGTTCTTTTTGTTCTTGAATTAAAAACCAATCCGCTAAGTGTGGGTCAATTGCAAGAGAAGGGGATATGAGTTCTCTATCAAGGATGGTGTTTGTTGAATTCGCGATGAAAAATTGGGCTCCATCGCACAAGTCAACATGTCGACAAATCAGATATTCCCGCTTTATCTCCACAACACTACTCTTTCGTGCTTAACAGCGAGATTAAAGGAGGCGGCTTGGCTTTGGCATTTTCAGTATGGGCATCTAAACTTTGGTGGCTTAAAGACTCTACAACAAAAGAAGATGGCAACAGGCCTTCCCAAATTTGACTGTGCCTTTGATGTTTGTGAAGATTGCATCGTGAGTAAACAACATTGTGACCCTTTTCACAAAGGACAATCATAGAGAGTAAAGAAACCATTGGTACTAATTCATTCAAATATTTGTAGGCCAATAAAACCAAATTCTAATGGAAGAAAATAATATTTCATTACGTTTATTGATTACTGCAATCGAAAAATATGGGTTTATATTTTGCAAGAAAAATCTGAAGCTCTCAATTCTTTTAAAAATTACAAAGTGTTTGTTGATAAAGAAGTTGGCAGCTAGATAAAAGTACTACGCACTGATCATGGAGGCAAATTTAACTCACATGAATTTGTAAGTTTTTGTGAAACACAGGGGATTAAGAAACGATTTGCAGCATCCTATATGCCTCAGCAAAATGGTGTATGTGAGAGGAAGAATCGTACAACCCTAAATATGGTGCAAAGTTTGTCGACAATGAGTAGAGTTCCAAAATACTTCTAGTCTAAAGCTGTAAATTGGAGCATACATATTTTGAGCAGAAGTCCTACTCTTGCTGTGCAAAATATGACTCTCGAAGAAGCTTGGAATGGACACAAACCTACAGTTGGATACGTCAGAATTTTTGGAATCATTGCATACGCCCAAATTCCATGTCAAAAGAGGAGAAAGCTTGATGACAAAAAGAAAAATTTATTTTTCTTAGTGTTAGTGATGAGTCAAAAGCCTACAAATTGTATAATCCTGTCACTAAGAACATTGTTATCAGTTGTGATGTTGTTTTTGATGAAGAAAAGTTTTGGTCTTGGAACAATAGTACTATTGAGCAACAAATTCCTACTAATTTTGATGGAGAAGATGAAAACAAAAGGCAGCAGCTAGTGTCATTATTCTTTTTGATCAATTATGTTAATTTGTATGATTTACTTATTTTTTTTATAATTAATATAATATCCTCTAAATTATCCTTATTTTTATTCAAATGCGTCAAGAAAACAGATGGGTCTATGAATATTTTCAAAACCAGTAGAACTATAATATATATTTACCACACTTTAAAGGTGTATATATCTTTTTTCGTTCTTTTGTTAAGTCTTTCTTAGCAATGATTTTATACTTTAAATCAATACAAGTATTAACCAACATTCTTTGCACAATTATCATCAACTACATATCAAATGAGATTGTAATTTTTTAACCCTTTTTTGCAACAAATTAAGATTGATTTTTTTCTCAATTTTAATTTCATTTTGTTCTACTTACGATTACAGCCTTACACTGGCATTAATTTTTAGTGTGATGTTACAATAAATGTATAATTTGTAACATAAAATATAGACTTATATGATACTACAAGTCTTAGATTCTTTATTGAATATTTAGATCTCGGTCTCATCGAATCTACATCTGAAAGTTACAAATCAACCAACACTAATGATTAAGAGTTTTATCTTTCTTTCAAAGTTAGTTGAATGACATGAATTGGAATGTGTTGAGAAAGTTCTTAAAACCTAACAAATTTTAGTTGAATGACATGAATTGGAATGTGTTGAGAAAGTTATTAAAACCTAACAAATTTTAAAAGTCATTATCAAACAAATCCATAATTAATAATCATACTATAAACTGATCTAAAAACAAAATTAGATAATTTCCAATAAGCATTACATAAAGGTGAGATTTCACTATATCACACACATATATATAATTACAAAAGAAAATTCTTTAATAAGTATGTAGCAAAAGCTTCAATTCATGCAAGCACCATATGTAACATGTAAACTATAATATATCCATTGTCATTATTATTTTTCTGAATCTTTGACAAGATCATGATTTGCAGCTTGAGCAGCGGAAGCTTGGGAAGCCATGGAAAGTTGAAATTGTTCCAAAGAAACAGAAGGATTAATGAGATTTTCCCAACCTTTGATTGGAATATTATTGTTGTTGTTAAAATGGTTGCTTGATGAACCATCAATTCCTATGTGTGTCACATGCTTCACATCTGTTGGAAACCCTATTTCAATTTCTTTGTCCAATTCTTCCATCTCTTCTTCCTTGTATGCTGGTAAATATTTAAGATTAATATCAATTAATAAAAATAAGAATAGTTGCTTAAAATACCATAGATAAATAATATGGTACCACTATGTATACAAATTTATTCAAACAAATTGATATCTTGGAGCTGTATCGTTAGTAGTACGCATCTTATGTTTTTAATATATTCCCAAGAAAGTAAGGTGGACTTACCAAATAATTGAGACAACGTTTTGAAGCTTTTAAAAAGGCGATGGAAACCAGTGGAAATGTCAGGCTTTGAAATAGCAAGAAACGTCGACCTAAATGACCTATTATTATTACTCTTCATGCTTTCGTTGCTCCATAAACTTTCCTCATCTTCTTCTCGATTTCCTTGGCGATAACAAAAGCATGCATGCATGCATTCAAATATGTCAGCTAATTCCATTGCAGAAAAATAAACAAACAAAATAATTCAAAATCAAATGAGAAAGCAAGAAAGAGACTTGCTGCAGAAGTAGAATTTCTGTTACGGTTATCGGAAGAAGCTGTTGACTTTCGAGATTGAGATTGTTGTTTTACTGCAACAGCAATGCTTGATTCAGAAACACACCCGACTGAGAAAGGAAGAAGAACAAATCTTTCCATTCTATCTCTCATTTCTTTCTTTCTATTGAATTTTATGAACTTTAAGGAGGAAGAGGGGGGGAGAGAGAGAGAGAGAATATAAGAATGTGTGGGTATGCAAATTTTGGAAGTGGAATAACTGGTTTGTTATAATGGTTGGATTGGGACCAAGATCATGGCTTTGTTATTAAGTTAGAACTATATTATTATTATTACTACGTATAATATAAAGTCAAGAAGTACATGATCATGCATCATGATCTCATTGATCATCAAGTTAGCTTGTTTGGTAGAGAGTGAGATATATTGTTTTTGCATACACCAAACCAAACTAATAATGGGCATTAAATATATAAGATAATGTTGTGGGTGACACCTTTTAAAAGAAAATTGAAAAAAAAATAAATAAACAACATCTAATGTGTAAACATTGATTTCTTCAGAGTTTAGTTATTGTAGAACGTGGTATATATTGATTTAAAAAAAAATTACAAGTTTAACGTGTCATTATAAGTACACATATCAATACTCTTTTATTACATGTGTACGTGTGTGTGTGTGTGTGTGTGTGTGTGTGTGTGTGTGTGTGTGTGTGTGTGTTATAAATAGTTGTTTAGTATATAATATTGTGAATGGTAAAGGTTAACCTAATAAGAGTCATTATATAGCCATAGCCAACCCACGTAGCAAATAGAAAGATGGGATGGGATTAGGTAGAGCCGAATAAATGCATGCCTACCAATTTCTCTTTCTTAATAAGACTTTTTTACTATTTAAGATTCTACAGCGGGCTCCCTCACTTGCCTTTCTTCTACAATAAGCCACCATTTTTATTTTTATTTTTATTTTTTTTAAATTTTTAAAATATAGATATGATAAATAAAATATATTTTCCTTTCTTCTTTGTTGTCTTTGTATTAATTATTTTTTCTTACATCTTTTGTCTTTGTTTACTTAATTTCAACTCTACCTAACTGGGAAGAAGTGCATTCCAAGCTATTATTCCATTAATTTCTACGAAAATAGAAGAACAAAACTAGAGACCAACCTCAACATTTCTTCATTCTAAAGAAGTAGACTATCATCATTGATTTTCTTGAATTTTGGAGATCGTTTTTCTTTTTTGCTTTCCTTTTTCAAAGAAATGTTTATTGGATTGGATTTTTTGATTAATTATGTGAAAAATTCCAAAAATACTCTACTATTTTTAACAATTACTTAAACCTTATCAAATTAAGAATCAATTTTTGAAGAATTTTTATTAAATTTTAAATATTTTATCAACAATTATTGTTTACTTTAATGATACTTATTTATTATAAAATTATTTTAATAGGATCATTTAGTTAAAATATTATACCCAATTAAATATTTTTTTCTCATTATAATTATTAATTAATTGCAAAATTATTACATATATAATAATTAATATATAAATAGTATAATATGTTGTCCATTTAAAATTTGACCGTTTCAAAATAAAATACCCAACACGCGTCTACTCAATTGCCCATGCTCAAAACGATGAGATGGGTTCGGTACTCCGAAACGTCCTCAAATAATGGAAGAAAATCCACGTTGTGTTCTTCAGCAACTTTAGTGACCATTGAATAGACATGTAAAACTGGTCATGTCCGTGTCGTTTAAACAACATGGTTTTATAGTAGCGCTCACCCACAACAAATGAAAATAATTTTAAAAAAAAAAATTATTTTTTTTCATTTTTTTCTTAACAAAAACTCTTATCTCTCACTTAAGATTTCATATGTAACTAAATATTCCAACCATCACTTATTTCATATCTAGTGCATGAGAGTCTCTCCTTGCCATGCACGTAAAAATATTAAATTAATAATATTAAATATTATTTTTATAATTTTATATTTTANTGCACGTAAGTATTAAATTAATAATATTAAATATTATTTTTATAATTTTATATTTTAATAATTAAATTTACACAAATTAATAGTTTAAAATTAACGATATTATTATATAATAAAATTTTTTAAGTGAAAAGAACTTCAACCGTATATACAATTTATTAATTTTTTAAAAAAATTCAATGCTAAAAAAGTTGGAGTCTAAATTTCTTATACCATTTTAAAAATTTATCTATTCAACCAACTCAACTTACACTCACTTTTAGAATGTTAGCATGCATGCTTGCATACAAGTAGGACGTGTTTGCTTTCTGCTTGTCTGTTTTATACCTGTAGCTTTACCAGGTCCCAATTTTATAAGCCTAATTTTAATTAAAAAAGTAATAAATAAGATGCAAATCTCGCACACATCAAGATTAAAAAATGGATTAGTCTACATAATACTCTCATCTCAAAATACTTTTAAAATTCATGCCAATTCAAATTCCATAAGTGAACATTATATTATTTTATTATTTTCAAATCTTAATAGTGTAAGAAACAATACCATATTGAGAGATTACTTGGCTCATCTCATAACCATACAAAAACATATTTTGAACTTTCAAGTTCACGTTTTCAAATTTCTGCCAGGGAAAAAGTTTTCAAGGAATGCTTTCAAAATATATTAAAATGCTGATTACACTCAAGAATGATGAAAAATCTGGTGTTTAACCAATTAGCATAAAACACTTTCAGTGTTTATCGTTACAAAACTTTTTTTTTAAAATAAAAAAAAAAAGGTGAAGAGTGTAAAGTCACTCACAAATGATGAGGTTAGCCTACAAAATCAAAACTTATAGGGGAGGATAGAAGTACGACGATATGGAAAACCCAAGGAAAAGCAAGCCTCCAATCGTAGCGACCGTGCGTTGTGAAATCTTCGATGCTAGGATGCTTCCGCCTATCACAGCCAGTGACGTGCAGATGGTGTGCCCTATTGTGGCCCCAACTGCAACTCCAACTGCATTTTTGTGGGTTGCTAGCTGCAGAAACAGATATTACGCTTCATGTTATACCCATACATTCTACACACTTCAATTTAATATTCAACTGCCCTTACAAGGAAAAGACCAGACACAACTGCCACAGATAAAAAGATAATAAAATGTCTCAATTTTTGGGTTAATGCAAGTGCGAGTATTCTAATAAAAGCTATGTCAACGAGTCATGACACTGGCATGCAGTCAGAAGTGAAAATATATTTCACTAACGGGAAAAGTATGTACCATCTGTGCATAAACTACTTCCAACTATATATAAAAGTCATTTTCAACGCGCGGCAAGGGTTAAAATAAGGCCCAAATCAATTTATGGTCTTCTGCATATCAGCCATCACAAGATGAAGGTACATAATCAATTGAGTAAGGTGTTTGTGAGCAATACTTTGATAAAAGACCAAGGAATCTAGAAAAGAAAATTTTAACTTACAGCTATTGTGGCTATCTGGCTACGATCTCCCCACTCTGCTAGAAACGTCAAAATGAATGACTGCAATGTAAAAGTAGAAGCTTGGCTGAGATGATAATCAGAAAATTTAAAGTGAACAAACTTAAGAATGTCAAGCATGAAAATAGAAAGTAGATTCTAAGTAACAATTACTTTAAGCCTACCTCTAAAAATATGGGTGTGCAAAATCTTGAAAAGATGCGGCGGAATTTTGTCTTCCCTTGCCCAGACTCAAGTTTCTCCTCCATCTGAATAGGCAAATGCAAAAAAGAGCATCCAAGATAAGCACAGTACATTTTCTGATAATGATTAGAAACCCTAAAAAGGCATCTCAAAGAACAGCATTCATTTTAGCATCAGAACAGAAGAAAAAAGAGTAAGAAATGAAACATAACAAGGAAAATAGTGAAGAAAAATGATAAAAACAGTTTAAGAGTCTTTTGCAGTAGGAAACATTAGACAAGGAAATTAAGCATTATTACAGATTGAGTAGCTCACAGCAGATTTAAGTTAAAAAATGATATTTAATATGCAGCCCTCCAACCCATCCAATTCCATCAGTTCTTCCCATATTTTATGCAACAATACTTTAAGCTTAGGTTTCTAAATTACCACAGTCAAAGATTTAACTAACACCTATCGTTTTAATCATTTATGCTGACATATAAAACTCAAAGTGGAAGCTCAAGTTATGCTACAATTGGTAACCAACACCTTCTTTGCCCCTTACATGTTTACTGATGTTAAAACTTTTGCTTCCAAATTAACAGGTCAGGAATTCAAACACTGGGACCACATACTAGAGATATTGTACCACGAGTTTCCTAAAAACCAACATTATAGGGTCTTGCATTAGTTTCCAGTTTAGAAGAAAGTTAACTTGCAAAGGTTCAGCAACTTTTTGGAATCCAAAATATAAAAAGAAAAGAATGACATAAAAAAAAGTTACATATCATCAGCAAGCCTCTAAGCAAGAACGAAATGAAATATACATATCGTAAGCGAGCACTTAATTCTTTTGCTTCTTTCTGTTTTCTCTTTTTTTTGTGCATTTATTTATTTATAAGAAACAAAATTTGAAGCTGGCATGGAATGAAGGAAAAATATACCTCCTCCATTTCTTTTTTCTGACTTGATTTTGAATCTGACCTCCAAGCTATGTAAAGTAACCGCAGGCCGAAAAATGCATAAAGAACTGCATACAAAAGGTAAGACAACACATGGCATGTTAACTTCATCTAATATCCAGCATCAAAATGAGTTAGGATGGAATAAGATCAAGACAAAATGCATATCAAATTTCAAAGTGGGAACATTGAACAAAACATTGTAATGCCAATCTTCATTAATTTTCATTTCTAGGTCAACCCGTGAAGTTTTATTGTCCTCGTAAATCAGAGCACAAGGCATCCCATTTCCAGGTCTAACACACGAGCACATGACACAGGATTTGGTTCCATCATTTTTAAGCATTATCTAGTGAATTGTCCATACAATAGAAAGAAATCACACTAATGAGGAAGATTTCACTGGTTCATTTACAAGTGTGGAGTTGATAAATACATAATTGAAATGTACTAACTACAAGAATCATTAATTCCTTGACATGTATGATTAGATTCTGGCCATTACTCAGCTCCTATCAGTTAGATACCATAATCCTGCAATAATTGCGTTTCACTCAATCATCTTTCTAACAGCACCAAATTTCAGCACTCGAACAATTCATGCATGCTACAGTAAATTGTGTATGGTAATGACTCATGATAGTAATAAGAGTATATTTCCACTATTTCGAGGAAACCGGCAAAAGCTGCTACAAACTATAATAGTTTCTCATATTTACATGTTCTGCTCCTGTGCAGACACATGTAAATCAGCATTATAGCCACATGGTAAAACGTAGAAACAAGCAACAGTAGTAGTCAATATAACAAAGATAATAAGGGATTAAACATCAGTGGTTCCTTTATTGTTTAACAATCAGACAACAAACAAGTACAAAATAATTAAAATCAACAACATCATAACAAGAAAATTAATGCCAACAAATACCACTACAAAAAGTATTTTACAAAAATGAAACAATTGAGATAAAAACAATGAAAGTGGTCAGTATGATAACAACAGCAGACTGAGACAAGAAACAGAATTGCAGAGTCAAATGGGTTTTCTCACTGTCCATAACACTAAAATTGCACGAAATCAACTAAAGAAAACAGCAAAATTTTTGACCTTCAGTAAAAGTCTAAACAAAGCAAAACTATAAAACTATGGATATTGAAGACAGGAAGGAAAAATAAAAAATAAAAATAAAAAAAGCAACATAACAGAACAGGAACATGGAGACAAGGAAGAAGAAGAAAACAGAATAAATGGCAGCAAGAGGGGAGTGGAATATAATATATATATATATATACCTGTAGCTGCACTATTTGTATGCTTCCTTGATATCAAATTCGGCACAATCCTACCTAGTCCAGTAGAAAGTACCTAATTGGCATGTACAACAACTTTAACCCCAATAACATGAAGTATAAGAGAAAGAGCACTTGGTAGTGCTTCTTGGTTGCTGGAACGATACCATTACAATGCTATGCAAATGCATTGCAGTATCAGAAACAAAAATGAGCAGGGTCACAAAATAGAATGCATAAAAATTTGAACCAAATTGGACAGAGCTAGCTTACAGTCATAACAATCAATGCAGTCAGAGCACCGGACAAAACAGTTGATTTAGGATGACGCATAGCCATAAGAGCTGCTATGATAAAAGTCTCGTCTCCAATCTAGCAGCATTTTTTTTTCAAACAGCCCAATTACAAAATTAGCCAAGAATTTCAAGTTTTTGCTGAAGAAAATTATGACTACTAAAGCATTCATCAATTTTATGAACAATAGTTTTACGGGTAAAAGAAAATGTAACATAGAAATGGTAATTATTTAAGATCAGGAAATGTGAGAGCACATACCTCACTGACAAGAATCATGGACAAACTTGCAATGAATGCATCCAAAACTCCGAGACCAGAGTCGACGTGAATAACCATCTTACTTATATCAGTCTCAAGGTCGTTTGAAAGAATCTGAATAAATAAAAAGATAAATTATTTTTTTAACTAAATTTCATTTCTTTTCATCACTTAATTTTCTTGGCAACCAAACACATAATGGAAAAATAATTATAACAATAAACAAACTAACCAAGCCACGGCGGCCCAAATCTTTAGCTGATCGAATTGCATCTTCAATCTCGGTCTCAACTCCGGCCTCCTACAAATTCAAAATCCCGTTACAATCAATCTGATACAAAACATATAGAGAGAGAGAGAGAGAGAGGAACCTGTGCAGAAATGGCGGAAAGAGCGGAGAGGAAGCATAAAGGAATAAGAAGGAGAAGGCGGAGCGAGCGATTTCTTGGGTTTAAAGACAAACCCATACCAGCGATGGGAATTTTCTTGCCGATCGAGAAAAATTGGTGGGAAATAAATCAGATCCGCTTAAAACAGAGAGATCTTGCGAAGCGCCAAATCTCTACACAGAGGGTGAAAAAATGTGTGGGAAAGAGAGTTTACATATGAAAAGGCAGCAACACCGAGAATATGACCAGAAAAATTTTAAGCGTAAAACAATTCAGCGAAGATATAATAACATTGGGGTCCCTTTATATTTATATTCTTTTTCAAATAAAGATAATTTATTTGTTTCTAACAAGTAGATCGTCTATGAGGGTGATTGTATTATTATTATAATTATAAATATTACATTTTGACCAATATTAAATAAGGAGTGAGCCAAAAAAAAAAAATACTAAATCAAATTGAATAGAATAAACTAGTTTGAGTTAGTTCAATTTTAGTACTTAATGATTCAATTTTAATTTAATATTAATTGAAAGAAATTAAATTGACTCAAAACATAAATATTAATTCGATTCATTCAATCTATTATCTTTAGTTAATTTAGTTTTATTTTAAAATGTGTTAAATTCATCAATACAATGGGTATTTAAGTTATTTTAAAAGAAATTGAGGATTTATTTGCCAAAGTCAGATAAAACACAGGTGTCCAAATGTAATTATCCCATTTAGGAAAATGACCTTTTTAGGAAAGTAAGGGGAAAGTTTTGCAGAGAAGCCAGTTTTAATTAATTCTACGCAACAAGGAGTTGTCGGCCTGTGCCTGATTAGAATCGACTCCATTAAGTGTATTGCGTAATGGAACCTTAACCAAGTCTTACAAATTAGTACTTTCTTGCCAGGGATGGACATTTTCGTCTCCGGCTTTATTTTGGGAATGATATCCTTATTTATGTTTTAAAAACAATTTTCTTTATCCCTAGCCTGTGCTTGTACTAAAGCGAGAATTCTCGTTGTTACTCCGAAATCCTTTATTAATATTAAATAATAAAAATTTTAAATAAGATATTAATAAATTAATTTATTAATAAATTTTAATTTTAATTCTTGATTAAAAATAACAAAAAAATTAAGTTAATATTTTATTAAATTTTATGTTAATTTTTTATAAAAAAATAAATAATTTTATTAATTTTTTAAAAAAATTATTTTTAGCTAATAAAAAATAAAACCTTAAAAGTTTATTTTTGTTCTTTTGTTAATCTTGATCAATATATGACAATTTAACCTAATGATTCTAATTGATTATTTAATTTAATATTAATTAATTATTATATTATTTTTAATTTACTTATACATATATATATATATATATATATAGGGAATGTGGGGTGGGGATCAAAGATTTTCTCCATCCCATCTTTGCTCTGTTTTGAAATTCGGAGATAATTTGGTTCTTAATTTTCTTTCCTAGTGGGACGACCTCACAAAAGTTTTTGTCATCTATATATTTCTTTTTGTATTAGTTAAATTAATAATTTTTTTAAAAAATTATACTTATAATAAGAGTAATTCTAAGCATTTCAAGTGATTATCGCAATTTGTATTCAAAGTAATTATATACTTTCATTTGTTAAATGACAAATTTATAATTTATGAAATAACTAATTACCTCCTCTTACTTTACTCTCTGATAGAAAAAACACTCTATCATCACGTAAAATTAAAATTGAGATACCACTTAAGAACTATAATATGATTTATAAAATAAATATTAATATAATTTATTTTGGGTAATAATTTGAAAATTTCTTTCATAGCCTTTCGTAAGTAAAATTTAAAAAAAAAAAGATAATAAACTATTATGTATGAGGTTATTGTTAAATTATATTTTTGTTGTTCATGCGATCATCGATGGAATATTATACTCTTTATTTCTAAACTTATTATTTGTTTGTAAAATAAAATCATCAATAAAAAAAATTTCAAAACCTATTGACATTTATTAATAATTTAAAAAGTTTAATTAGTATTATTTTTCTTTGTAAATATTATATTATTATATTATATTATTTTAATTTTCTTAAAAAATGATTATAATAAAAATATTTTTAATTACGTTTCATAACCATGAATTTCAATGTACAAGATCTTGCAGAGCTTATTAATAAGATGCTATCGATTAGGATTACACAAAATAAATCAATTACGGACACTAATACAATTAAATATACTCTAAAAACTTAAGAATCTAATTTATCACCCATTTAATAAATTAGACGAATAGAAAGTGCATTTTTTTTAATTTGATATCCTTATATATAGAAAAATAAAAATTTTAAAATTTTAGTTTAAATTCATTTTAATTTATTTAAAATTTAGCTTCTTAAATTACTTATTTTTCTAGTAACACTTTATTACAAAAATAAAAATTGAAATTTTCCTGATTGTTAATTCCATAGTCCTGACTCAACAATCACTAGTTTCTCTTTACAAAATTTGTGACCATGATTCAAATCTTATATCATCTTTTTTAATTATTTGATTAATATTATTTGTTGAATAAAATTATAAAAAATTAAACTCAAAAATAACTAATAAATCTATAAACACCTAAGATATAATAAACCATAGCATGACATAATATTTGATAGCATATTGTAATGCGAAAACAAGCAACGAAATCAATGCGCAATCAAATATTAATAATATAGAAGTTTGTGTTAAGTTTTTTAATTATAATTTTTAAAATTTTTGTTTCAAATTTTTCTTTTACAATTTTAAATTAAGAATTTAACTTTAATATTGGAGATTTCAAATATCTACTTAGCTAATTTAATAAGAGTGGTTCTAGTGGACACTCTTTACATAAAAAAAATAAACAAATATATTTAATCATACTCTCGTAGTTTACTTTTTGTTAAATACTATTTACATCCTCTCGTATTCTATTTATAATTTATTTTTTTTACTAGTTTTGAACTTTTACTTATAATAAAAAGAATTTTACTAATTTTTAGTTTCTACTGATAATAAAAAAAACTCTCTCTCTCTCTTTTATGTATATGTTTTGTTAATTTGTTAAAAGATGATTATAAGTTAAAAAATAACTATCATATATTTATTAATAGTTAAAAAATAATTTATTTTAAATGAGGGTTTATAAACAATAAAAACATCTTTGACATGAAGTTTGAACATCAACAAATTATAATAATAATAATAAAATATTATCGAGATAAGTTTAAAGATAATCAAGACAAAAATAATAAGAGCGAGATTTATGTATAGAAAACTAAGTTAGGTTATTTTTGAGATTGATACATTGTAATAATTTTTTTTAATTTTAATATATTTTAGTAAAGTAAAGTAATATATTTTAGAAGTTTTAAAAGAACTTTAGAGAGGTTTCAATACCATCACTCAATTTTTAAATAACGAAAACAAACTTAAAAAATTTTTAAACTAACTAAGGTGTCTAAAATATTTCTTAAACTTACCATCACTCAATTTCCTATTCCTACAATATTATCCAAACTAATTAGGAATATGTTTCTGCATATAAGGGAGGAAACCATAATCTCTGTAAGTGCTCATTCTTACAATTGAAGAAACGAAATAGAGAAGGAGAAAGAAAGTATAGGACTAACATTGTTCGAGAATGGAAGAAAGGAAATCAACCAACAATTATTGCCCACTAGACTTTGACGCATAAAGGTTGCCAAGAATATAAAAAATTAAAAAAAACCAAGAACGAACGGACTCAACAGATGAAGGTTTGGATGACGTAACAGACAACTATCTGATGCAAAAGCCGCGGTAATCACAAGCACGAAGTTTAATTCACGAGAGGAAGCTGCCAACGACAAAACATATCCACACACTTAGGGCCAGGCCCGTTTGGGAGACTGGACTGGACTGGACTCAATATATATATATATATATTTTAATGTTTGCACAATATTTCATTTAGTTTATGTTTGAATCTATGCTCTACATAAAACATAGGTCAATTTAGCACTTGGTTGTCCGGTAATTAATAATAAAATATAATAAATTATTATTAATTATTTTATAAAATATTATATTTGATTATAAATTATTTTTAATCAAATATAAAATAATATATTATAAATTATATAATATAATATATTAATATAACAAAATAATATAGTCCAATAAGTATTGCACCAAATATAATATAAGTTTTTAGTTAATCTATTGTAGTTAATCCAGTCCACTCCAATTTAATTCAATCAATCTAAATTAATACAATTCAATATATGCTATCAAATGCACTCTTAAGGCCGTTTCGTTGGTCAAATTTGACTTAATGTACAAAATTAATATTAATCTTTGTTTAGTTTCAAACAGATCTAATACTCATTAGTATTATTTTTACTTGAGAGCATACCCTTTCCAATCACATTTTGCACTTAAGATTGTTTATTTTAAATAAAAAATAATATAATGTAAATATATATATATATATATATATAATCTCTATAAATAAGCACGTGATAAATTTATAACTTCTATTATATAATAATATTTTACACTCTCAATTTGGATTAACAAGTTAAATTAATAATTTTAATAAATTAATAAGATAATACTTTTTTGAAAACTTTTATATAACTTTGTGGTCTTATTGATATCATAAATGAATAATGTATTAAAATTAAAAATATAAATGACTATGATATTTCATTAAAATATGACTATTATTACTTATGTTATTGAAACTTAAATTTAGTTGGATCTTATATCTAATTTTTCAAAAATTCATCATCGCAATTCTCTTTTAATGCATGTGGGATACTTTTTACTACATTTGCATAATATTTTAAGCATCTTATCTATTATAGTTGATTTTTTTATCACCTTCAAAACAACAAGAAACCATTATAAATATTTAAATAATTTACTATAAAATATAAGAAGACTTTATATTTATTTATATAAATTTTTTTTAATCTAATGTGTAAAATACATTTAATTAACTTAATGTAGTTACAATTATCATTATTTAATTAAGAAGAGAAGTACAATGAATTTATTTTTCGATTATTTTAATTTATATTTAGTGGATTAATTTATATTCAATTAATTAGATTAGTAAAATATAATGAATTTTTAGTTGATTAAATGTATGTTCATTAAATTTTAAATACACTTTATAAATTATTAATTTATTGATTAGTTAATACCACTTTTAATTAATAGATTTTATATGGTTCCAATACTATTAATTTATAAAAGTTTTACTATATATATATATATTTAAAAAATTAAATATTAATACAATTCAATATATTACTGATCAAAGACGTGTTAACTTATAATACAATGTATTATGTGCTTTCCTAATTACAGTATAAATTTTTATTTAATTTAGTATAGTTTAATCTATTTAAAATAATATAATTCAGTACATATTATCAAATGATCTATTAGAATTTATGTAAAATATGTAAATTATTCAACTAAATTTACATTAAAGTTTGATCCACATAATTTATATTATATGGTGAAAAACATGGCTATTAAAATGGTAAATAGCCCAACCCTAATATGCCTAAACCTTGCATCTTTGTCTTCCATGCTTGTTTGCTTAACACCCCCACTCAAGCTTAACTATCTCTTACGACATTAAGCTTGCTTCTTAGTAAAGCAAACCTTTTAGCTGATAATAGTTTGGTTAATATGTCAGCCACTTGATTTGCTATTGGAATGTACCTTATTTCTAATTCTTCTTATGGAACTTTATCCCCTGATATAGTGCACATTGATTTCAATATGGTTAATTTTTTCATGAAAGATGGGATTGAAAGCCAATGCTCCTACTCCTTAATTGTCACATCATGTAATTGGTTTGTGATCAACTTAAAATTTAGCTCAGAAAGAAGTGACTTCAATTAGAAAAAATTCAACATTGGTTCGTGGCAAGGCTCTCTATTATACTTTTGGGCTTAACTTGACCATGATGTTTTTTAGAGCACTAAGACACCATATTTTCACAAAGGAAGATTGCATAACCAGTGATAGACTTTTTGTGATCTAAATCTCTTGCTGATGCAAACTTATAAATATCAATCTTAAAACTTAATAATTTGAATTAGAATTAAATCTCTAGGAAAGCTAAAATTCATATTAATAACTTTGACCCAATGATTAAAAAAATTAAAAATCAACAATAAAATTTTTTACCCAATAATGCACTAATCATGAACTTAAAATATAAGAAAAAATTTGAATATCATGAGAAAACTTTTTGATAAATTTATAAAATTTTTTGAAAAATAAAAAAAGACCAACACTCTCAATTTTAATTGAATAAAATATAATATCTAGTTGTCTTTTTAATATTTTTAAACCCTTTTATATAAAATTTATAATATAAATTCTAAATAATTAAGATTAGAAGTCATAATATAAAATAATTAAGAATAAAAATTTTAAAATAATAAGAAAAAGTAATTAATTAAAATATATTCTTACATGACATTTCTATTAGAAAAAAAAGCCTATCTATATACTTGGATCACATTGACCAATTTTTGATATTTTTTAAAATTCAGTTTCATATTCGATTTCATATTTGATATTAATTTCGAATCATGTTCAATTCAAATTTCTTGAATTAATTCACTGAGCATTACATTAATTTTTTTTACATTTAGTCTTGTAATTAGTCCAATTGGCATATGTAAAGAATTATCGTGAGTTTGTTATTAATTTTCATTATTGTCTCTCTATTCAAAAGGATTCGACCTTGAATCATCAACTATATAAAAAAAAAAGATAAAAAATGTTAAAAGTAGCACTAATATTATGCTCACCTAAAAGATGCAATTTGTATACATTATTATTGATTCGTTCAAAAACTTATAATGAACTATCTCTTTTAAGATGAAATTTAGTCATTTTTTAAGCTGAAAGTCTCTCCTTCCTCGTATGCACCTAATCACCATGTTTAATGAGAACTCATTTATACCTTTGATTGGCTTTACTTACATATTACTTGTTCCTTTTTTAATGTATTGCCAAACATTCTCAGATAATTTCTTTACTATTTTAGCGTCATTTTACCATTAAAACTTTTTCTTTCATCAACAAGTAAAAGTAACAAATTTAAAGATATTGATGGATTAAAACCATAAACAATCTCAAATAGTGAATAAGTCATACTAGTATGAATAATTTTATTGTAAGCAAACTTAATAAATGATAAACACTCTTTATAAGTCTTCAAGTTTTTTTGAGTGGTAGTATGTAAAAGAGTAGTTAAAGTTTTATTTACTATGTTTATTTGTCTATGCATTTATGGATAACAAATTATAGAAAACAACAACTTATTTCCCAACTTATGCCACAAAATCTTCCATAAGTAGCTAAGAAACTTAATATCTCAATAAGATACAATACTTTTGAAATACCATAGATTCGCATTATCTTTTTAAAGAACAAATTCATAATATTAGTTACATCATCAATTTTATAATAAAGTAGAAAACCTATAAATAACCAAAAAGATAAAATATCTATTCTTTTTTCACGTAGGTAAATGTAGAACAAAATCCGTAAAAGATGTCGATTAAAGGCTCACTAGGTACAGGTAACGATGTATACAAACGATGAGGTAAGACTTTAAATTTAGCTTACCTACTTATAACACATTTTTCACAAATTTTTTTTACATCACGTTTTATTTTAAGCTAAAAGAAATGTTCTAGTAAAATATTTAAAGTCTTAATACCAAGATATTTTATTAAATCTCTTCTATGTGCTTCATGTACAAGCAACTCTCGCATAAAACTATTAAGCACATAGAGTTTATTTTTTTAAAATAAATACCTATCTAGTCCATGGAATTTTTCAAAAATTACTTTTTCACACACCTCATATACATTAGCAAAGTCAATGTTACTAACATACAAATTTTTAATGCATTCAAAACCCTATAACTTTGCATTTAAAGTAAAAATAAGGATGTACCTTCTTCAAAATACATTAGCCACTATATTTTCCTTACTTTACTTGTATTTAATCACGTAGAGAATGAACACAATAAACTCCATCCAATTGGTAATATGTATGACAAATTCCTTGTCCCTTATTCAACTTACTTTGTCCCTTAAAATGATTTAAGAACTTGTGGTCAATATGCATCACAAATTCCTTTGGTCATAGTTAATGTTGCCAAGTATCTAATACTCTTACCAATGCATAGAGCTCCTTATCGTATGTTAAGTAGTTTAATGTTGTCCCATTGAGCTTTTTACTAAAATAAGCTATTGGTCTCCTTTCATGCATCATAACAGCTTTAATACTTATTTTTGATGCATCACACTCAATCTAAAAAATTTTAGAAAAGTAAGGTAATATTAACAAAAGTGCAGAACATAATTTTTTTTTATAAAATTAAATGCATGCTTTTATTCACTATCTCATTTAAACTTAATAGTTTTTTTCCTTCACAATTTTAGTGAGTGATGCTGTTAATGTACTAAAATCCTTAATAAAATATCTATAAAAACTTAGCCAAATTATGAAAACTCCTTACTTTAGTAATAGACTTAAGTATTGACTATTTTTTAATAGCTTTAACATTTTCCTCATTTATCTCTATTCCTTTTGTACTAGTAACATAACCAATAAACATAATTTTTTTTCAAGCAAAAGAAACACTTCTTTAAGTTGATATACAGTTTTTCCTTTCATAACACATCACATATAATGTAAATACTTAATATGATAATTAAGATTCTTAGTATATATAGAATATCATCAAAATCAATTATATTGAATCTATTTATAAATGTCCACAATATGTAATTCATCAATCTCACAAATATATTAAGTGCATTAGTTAGACCAAATGACATGTCTAATCATTCATATAACCCATGTTTAATCTTAAAAGCATTTTTCATTCATCGTCATCTTTCATTCTAATTTGATGACATCTACTTTTTAAGTCAATTTGTGTGAAAATACATAATTCATGCAATTTATCTAATATGTCATCTAGCCTAAGTATGGGATGTCTATACATTATCATGATATCATTGAAAGTTTTACAATTAACACACATTTTCTGTGTTCTATCTTTCTTAAGCATAATTAATACTAGAACTGCACATAGACTCATGCATTCCTTCACATACCCTTTAGTATTAGCTTCTTAACTTGCTTTTGAAGTTCCTTTATTTTTTTCGAGATTATTCTTATAAGTAGTTGATTAAGTATGATAATACTATGTACATAATTGATTTGATGTTTTATCTTTCTAATAGCAACATTAGATAAAAATTTGTCGAGATCGTTAGTATTAAAATAAGTTTTTTTTTTTTGTATAAAAATACATATATAGGCTGATAGACACAAAAAGCACTATTGACATTACTATTCTTAGTATAAAAAGATAATTGTTTTTCTTTTTTTTCCTCTCAACAATCTCTTTTTTTCCACTCTCTATTTTTTTTTTCTTTTAAACTCTCAATTTCTCTTCAATTTTTATCTTAACTCTTTTCTTCTTTCATATTTGATCTCATCCTCCCTCCTAAGCTCATTTTCTCTTGTTAATTTGAATTGATCTTTACAAATGAATTTGTTGGCTTTTACAAACCCATCATGAATTACTCTTTTATTACATTGTTACGGCCTACCTAATAATATATGACTCACATTCATAGGGCAACATCACATAACACTTTATTAGAATAACTCTCAATTGAAAAAGCAACTATTATTTACTTAGTTACTCATACCTTTTCACATTCTTTCAACCATTGAAGTTTATGAGGCCTAAGATATTTTATGGTAGGTAAACTCAATGTTTTAACTAAAGTAGTGCTAGTCACATTAGCACAACTCCTTCTATCAATAAACATACTACATATCTTATTATTGATATGATATCTAGTATGGAAGATGTTTTTTCTTTGTTGATTATTATTTTTTCCTTTAACTTGTGTACTTAATACATACTTAATAACAAATGCTTCATTATTAACCAAAAACTCTACACTACCATTGATAGCATCTTTAAGTGGTAGTATTGTTTCTTTTTCACTTTCTTCTTTGATTCTCCTTTCCCTATCTTCTTGCAAGAGCTTATTTGGATATTAAGAAGCTATGTGCTATACACCCAAATAATGAAAGTATTTAATATTATAATTACAAGTTTGAGTTTTAGATTTACTTTTTTCCTTTATTGAGCATATCTTCTTTTCCTTTAGGTGACTTAGATTTATACTTAAAAATAACATTATCATCCTTCCTCCAATTAATCCCACATGAAAAAGATGAATCAAAATTTTGAGTCAGCCTATTTCCCTTCCTTTTAACTTGTTACTTTACTTTCATAGCCATATACACTATATCCTCTATCTTCACATAATAATTATAACTCTACCATATTAGTTGTATCAAGATTCATCCTATTTAAAAATTTAGTCATAGTAGCTTTCTTAACCTCCTCTATATTAGCTTTAGTCATGGTTATTTTCATTTTCTTATGGTAGGCTTTTGTACTTTTAGACCTTTAAGCAAGACTTTGCAATTTTTGATACTAATATCTATAATAGTGGCTAAGGATAAAATGCCTTCCTATAATAGATTTTAACTTATCCCAAAACTTAATATGTCTCTCATAATTTTTTCTTGGATTTATCACCAATTGATCTCATCATATGATTACATAATCAATAAATTAGATAATAGCCAATTTTATTTTTTTCTCTTTTGAATAATTATGGCAATTAAATATTGAGTCTACCTTCTTTTTCCATTCTAGGTAGACTTTCGAATCATTCCACCTTGAAAAAGAGTTATTTTCATTTTAATATTTTTCAAGTTCCTATCTACTACGTCTCAGCCTTTACACTCTCTTCTAACTCATTTATCACGCCTTCCAAACCTTAATGCAAATCTATCTATATCAAATATTGACTTTTTATCCTTTTTGTTCACATTCTTATCCTCATTATGTCCCTTGAAATCTTCTATAAGTGCATGCCTACCTTGTTCTTTTATGATTAGGCCATCTATTTTATTCCTTTTATATCCATTGTTTCTCTTATTTTACTAAACATCACATTCATTTACTTAAATTATTATTGGATGTAACTTTTTTTTTTTAATTATTTATCAAACTAAACAAACTTAACTAAGTGATTCTTTTTACAATAGTCACACTAACATAAAAGTAAAGAAATAATAATGGAATCAAATTTTTAGCAGCAAACAAACTCAAGAAGAATTCATAATTAAACAAAGATGATGAATTAATTATGGAAACAATAAAAAATAAAAATCTTTTACAAAAATACTAATAACCCCTTTTATTACAATTGACATATCTTTTTTCTTTCTTTTCTTTTTTTTCTCTTTTTTTTTTTATTTTATTGACTTTTTTGCTTTAGATTTTTCTTACTAATTTAATATAACAAATATTGAAATCAGAGGATGAAAATTATGCAATTATAATAACCACATAATAATCACAAAAAAAGATTCAAATTTGATTTTTTTACGACTCTAACAAGAATTGAATGAACAAATATGAACACAAACGAACAAGAAGACTAATTTAACTAAAAGAGATAAAATGCACAAGATAAAGTGCCAGATGAACAGTGCCACCGATGAACAATGCCACAGATGAACAATATTTATAACAGTGTGATAAATAGTAGCTTATCTTTTGTTTTTTTCTTAAATAAAAAATAAAATAATTTAAAGATAATCAAATCTAATTTTAGAATAAAAACTCTGATACTAAATTGATGCGAACCATAAGAACATCAACCTTGAAACCCAATAACTTAAATTAGAATTCAAATATCAAGAAAGTTAAAATTGAAATTAAAAAACATTGACCCAATGATTAAAGGAACCAAGAATTAATAGTAAAAATCTTGAGCCAGTGATTTACTAATTACAAATTAAAAGTATATGAAAAGATTTAAATGCCAGCAAAAATTTTTTTTAATAAGTTCACAAAATTCTCTAAAGAATCAAAGAGAAAAACAATCCTTTCAATCTTAATCGAATAAAAACTAATATCTAATTATTTTTTAAATATTTTTTAAACTTATTTATATAAGGCTTACAATTAAAATTCTAAACAATTAGGATTAAAAGTTCTAATATAAAGTAATTAGGAATAAAAGTCATAAAATAATAAAAAAAATAATTAATTAAAATATGTCTATATGGCATTCCTACTAAAAGAGGAATCATATATACATTATTGAAACACATAGAAACTAGCTTTTAACACTCATTAAAAACTTAATTTTATACTTGATTCTGTATTTGATGTTAATCTCTAATGATATTCAACTCAAATTTTTTGAATTAATCTATTGAGTGTCGATTTAATTTCTTTGATCTTACTATTGTAATTGGTCTAACTAGCATGTGTAAAGAATCATTGTGAGTTAGTTATTTTGTTCAACTAGTATTCGATAAATCCTATCAATCTTAATTTTTCTCCTTTTCCAAAATGAACTCCTTATTTTAGTGTTTCTTGTAAATACCTCAGAATGTATTTGCATGCTTTCTAATGTGACAGTTTAGGATTCTCTAAGAGTTGACTTAGCTCATTGACATTAAAGGTAATCTTTGGTCATGTAATTATGGTATATTGTAATACCCTAATTACACTTCTATACACGGTTTTATCATTAAAATCTGCTACATTTTTCTTTAACAACTTGACATGAGTACTTACTTATTGGTATTGCATTTGAGTTATAATTCTCTGTTTTAGTCTTTCTAACAAATCTGAAATATATTTCCCTTGATTGAGATGCGTTCATTCCTTATTTCTCTTAATTTAATTTTAATAAAGTAGCTTAGAGATCCAAGAATCTTTAATGAGAAAGTTTTGCTAAACTTATTTATAGTTTCATTCAACAGTAACTCTTTGTCCCTTGTCATTAATATGTCGTCAACATAAACTAATAGAATTACCATTTCTATTTCATTTTTTTTGTAAGAGGATTGAAGTATTAGACATGAGATTTATAAACCCTTACTAAGTTAGTGTTATTTTTAGCTTTTAATATCGAGCTTTAAAAGCTTGTTTGAGCCTATAGAGGGCTTTTTTTCGTTTGCAAATTGAATTCAGTCTTATTTTATCTTTAAACTATTTAGGTTGAGTCATAAAGACATTTTTTGTTAAATCTCCATTTAAAAAAGCATTGTTGAGGTCGATTTACTTGATGTCTTATTCAAAGTTTACTACCAAGCTAATTATAACCTTTATTATTGATGATCTTATCACAAGATTAAAAGTTTCAAAATAGTTAATTCTAGCTAATTGATGGTATCTTTTAGCCACTAACTTAGTTTTATATCTTTCTATTGAAACTATGTAGTTCGTATTTAATTTTGTAAACCTATCTACTATTAATTACTTTCATTCATTTTTTTCTTGGAACTAAATCCCATGTTTGATTTTGCTACAATGCCAGAAACTCCTCTAGTATAGCTTTTCTCCAATTGTCAAATTCAAGTGTTATGTTTGTGTTTTCTTGTATAGTTTATACCCTGTCATTGTGTTTTATTAATAAGCAGAGTTTTGGTTTATAGATTCCTGAGTTAGATATAGTTATCATTGGGTTGATGTTGGTTTGTTGTTATTTTTAGTTTGGTTAAATTTCTAAATATGTTTAGTCAGGTTCTGAGATGTTTTATGAGATAAGTTCCAAAAGAATGCAAGTTGTTTTAGAATTATTAGTATTTTAGCTTTTATAAATAGAATGAGTTAAATGCATACTTAAATTGCTTAAAGAACTATTTGCATGGTCTGATGTTGCTAACTAAGGCCTCTCTATAGCTCTTGAATTAATGTTACTTAACAATGGAACAATTTAAAATTGTGTATCCAGATCTTGTGGTATCTCTTTTATGACTTTTTTTATTGAATTTGAAGGTAGCGTAAGAGAATGTAGGAAAGTCTTTTTCATTGAATTTGACATACCTAGAAATGTAAAATTTTCAAAATTATGTAGACACTTTTAACCTTTATGTTCTAAGCTAATCCAATAAAGATGCATTTTGATGCGTGAAACTCAAGCTTATGATGATTGTCTACTCTTAAGTGTAGATAACATGCACATATATATATTTTGAAAAATGAATGGTTAGGTAACTTATGAAAGAGTTTTTGGCGTATTGATTGACCATTAAGTATAGGTAAAGGCATTTTATTAATTAAATGTATAACTGTTTCAAATGCATTCCACAATAAATTCGTAGGCAAGCTTAACTGTGTAAGTAAAGTTAAACCAGTCTCTACTAATATATCTATGCTTTCTTTCAACCTTTCTATTTTGATATGAAATATGTAGACAAGTGTGCTTAAAAATGATTTCTTTTTGTTTTAAGTTTCTTTCCAAAAGCTTCAATTCACTTCTTAGGTTGGTTGGAATTGTTATAACTTTGCTTTCAAGAAGTCTTTCAATTTTCTCAATGTGTTATGTGAAAAGGGTTATTGTTTCTAGTTTTTGTCTTAAAGGATATATCTATGTATCTTGAATGATCATCCATTATGCTAAGATAGTATCTGAAACTCAAGTTTAGAAGTGCTAGTTAATATAGGCTAACACATAGAAGTTCTAATGGTTTTTTAGTTATGCTCTCACTTTTTTTAAGGTTCAATTTATGGTTTTTTCCTAATTGGCAAGCAGTGTAAAGATAAGAAGATTGATTTTTCTTCATTTTTAAAAGATTCATACATTTAGATAAAAATTTTTTGACAATAAGATCACTAGAATATCTTAATCTCTTTCCTTCTTTTAACTTTAGGATTGACTTGACACGATCTATATCATTACAATATGTTATGACTCTGAAACATGACTCATTTTTACTTGTTATGATTTCTCAATCTTTTTTGACTCTTAGACACGAAATGACCTCTTTTAGCACTCTTACCAATACCATTTTTTTGTTATCGTCCTTCAAAAAATAGATATTATTGCAAAACTCAACTGACAAATTATTTTCAAAAGTTAACTTTGATATATTGATTAATTTTTGGTTGTGCTAATAAAAAGAACATTTTTTAGTTTTAAGGCTTTGTTGTTTAATATAACATTTAAGATGAGACTATTTCTAATATATAAAAATTTAAAATTGTTACCATCACTTATAGTGAATAGTTAATTACTTATATATTTTGATTTTGTAATGAGGCTCTTTGAATCGTTGGTAATTTGGTTGGTGGCACCATTGTCAAGATATCACCCATTTTTACTCTATGTCTCTTGTGCTATTACATAAACTAAAGATTGACCAGTGTTGGTTATTGTCTTCATCAAAGTGATATCAACATGCTGCTATCATATGTTTACCTTTGTTACAGATTTGATAGGTTGGTTTGGCTTGATTTTTGTTTCTTGTTTGTCCTTTTTGTGCTTTGCATTAACCTCTTCTTTTATAACCAGAATCATTCACCACCTAAGTTGTATCCTTTCTTTCTTATGTTCCTTTTCTAATTCTAAACAACAAAGTTGTTGTTTGAGTAAATATTAGCTTTGATGTTTTGGTTACCAACTGCATTGTGATTTTTCAATTTACTTATAAGGTGAGTAATTGTACAAATGCATCTTCAAGAATCATTGTTTTTTATTTTTGAAGTGATGTTTACTACCACAAGATTATAGTCCTGTCTCAAAATTCTAAGTATATATTCAATAAGTTCATCATCTATAACAATCTTTTTAGCAATAGTGAGTGTGTTTGCTAATCTTTTCATTTTGGCATAATAATCATTCATAGTCATGCAACCATTCTTGGTTAACTATAGTTGTGATTTAAGTTAAAGAATTCTTTCATGAGACTAGGATGAATACATTCTTCCCACAGACTCTCACAGCCTTTTTAAGGAAGCACAAATTGTTTGTTGCTAAAATAGCTTCTGTTATGGTAAAAAAAAGCCAATTGAAAAGCAACTGGTCTTAATTTTTTCATTGCTGATAGGCTTGATTCTTAATATTATTGATGAGTTGTGCTACTTCATTAGCAATTGAGATGAATATATCTAGTATAACCCTTGATCCATCTATAAATCCTTCAAGGTCATTGCCACGCATGATAAGGAGAACCCAAGCTTTCTAGATAGGAAAGCTCTGCCTTGCAAGTTTGATAAGAGCAAAAAATATTATGCTACTCAGATTGCTTGAAGGTTCTACTGCAAGTGAATTTACTAAGGTAGAAAATGAACCAAATGAAGGAGATGTGTTTTTATATTAATGATGAATGAATGAATACAATCTCTTTTCATTTGTATATATAGTTTGAAAGAAAACTGATGTGTTGCCTTAGAACTAAAAGAAAATTTTGTATGTTAAAGACAAGTACAACATTACAATTAAGGTTTGTATAAAAAAATTTTTGTTTATTTCCAAATACCAACTCCTTTTATAGTTTGATGCAATGCAATGACATATGCTGTTGTTACTCTCTTTTTCTTCTATCGCAATGCCTCAACCTTGCTTTTTTTATTTTGTTTATTTGCTTAATAGGCATACTTGACTTAAATGAATATGTATTTTTATAAAATAATAGAGCACTCAAAATGTCTAAGGGATTTATAATAATGATGCGAGCTATAAAATTAGGTAACAATCCTTACAAACTTTTTAAAAATTTAATTTTAGGTGCAGTTGATATCTCTACTAATCATAAGAAAAATTCTTGCAAAGATAATACTTAACTTTGGCATTTAAGGCTAAGGCATATTAATAAGAGGGCAATGCAAGAAATATAATAACAATAATTATTGAAGGTGTTGGGTCATGAAAGTTAGACTTTTGCAAGTATTGTGTAATAGAAAGGCAAAATAAAGTAATTTTCAAAGTTCCAACCAAGGAAGAAAGCAACAAAGGGCTTGATTGTATTGATTCTAATACATAAGAGCATTCACCAAATAAATCAAAAGATAGAGTTCATTAATTTGTTAATTTCATGGATGAGTTTTAAGAAAAATTTGGGTTAACTTTTTGAAGAAAAAATTTAAAGTTTTTTGTTATGTTCATATTTTATGTTAGTCCATTTCATGTCAAAATGGTTGAATTTGATGAATAGTGTGATGAACAGTATCAAACAATGTCTTGTAAACAGTGATTAATAAATAATATTTAATAAACAGTGATAAATAGTATTTAATGCTTGATCTCTACTAGATGTTTGCTTGAGTGATGTGAATAGTACTATTAACAATAAGTGAATAATATAAAATGAACCATAATTGAGTAATATCGACGACATAAAAGGCTGGTGCTCAACCTTTGCTCATTGGCCGCTCGAGTTATGTTAACAGTGCATAAACAATACTTATGAACAATACCAAAAAGTGATTAATAGTGCCAAACAGTTACTTGCTACTTGACCTTTACTTAACCTCCATTCAAGCGCTCATGTTATCTAGGCAATCTGTTCGTCTAGTACTTGATTATCACTCGAGTACCTAGATGTAAATATAAGTATACAGGTCACGTTTTAGGAATTTTTTGATGGCTTTTTTGGATGCTTTTAAAGAATTTTTAAGTTTTTTAAATAGAGATATCTTTTTCGAAGTATCTTTAAAATATTCATCATTATTTTTTTGAGAAAAAACATAAATTATATTTTGATGAGTGAAATTTATTTGAATATTTTTTTAAGAGTTTTTCAAACTTTTTCTCTTTTAAATGTAACTAAGAAGCTTTTAAAGTTTTGTAAGGTATCGGTAGTTAGAAGTTCTAATGTTATGAATATATCGTTCAAGAATTCCTTTAAAAAAAAAATTTTAAAGTTATGAAAATTAGATAACACATAATAAGTCACTCAAAGAAATTAGTGAAAACTAGGCTATAAGAGTTCTTGTAAAAAATTATTATTTGTAAATTTTTCTTTACTAATAAAATATTTTGGTAACTCTTATTATCAACTCAAAAAGTTTTTATGCTATGAAGAAATTCATTATAAGATTTTTCTTCAATAATAAATTTTTGTATTAATTAAATTTGTTATTAAAATTTATTTATGGTAGATTTAGGTTGATTAGTTAAAAATTTATTCGTTTTTTTATCCATCTAAAACGTAACAAATCTTAATGTATTTTGATTCATTAATTTTATGTTTTAATTTTCTACATAAACACTTTTCATTCTCTTAAGTATTTTAGGGTTTCAATGTAGGAAGATTTTCATCTTTGACAAATTTAAGGAAGAAAAGGCAAAAGTAGAATATCAAATTGGGAGAAAACTCAAGTAATTAAGAAGCGATAATGGAGGTGAACATATTGGTGGTAAATTCTTCAATTTTGTAAGGATGAAGGGATTATTAGATATTTTCACTATAAAAAAGAATCCTCAACAAATAATCCCTTAAAAGGATGAATAGAATTCTCTTAGGGAGAACTAGATGCATTAGACTACATGGAAGAATTTTTCGAATTATTTTAGTAGAAGTAGTAAACTATGCTTGCTATTTGGTTTACTGATCACTAACAAAGTTACTTGATTCAAGTTAGCAGAAGAAGTCTGAATGGGGAAGGAAGTTGATTAGTCAACTATTAAGGTCTTTGGTTGCAAGCATATGCTTTTATTCCTAGTGATGAAAGATACAAGTTAAAACTAAAGTCACTTGAATGCATTTTTTCTGGTTTTGAGAAATAAGTGAATGAATTCAAGCTTTATCAAAACCAACAAGAAGCTGATTCTTAATAATAATGTAGTGTTTGAAGAGGCAGTCAAGTGAAAGGAAGAAGTCGAAAGGAATGACGATGAAAAAGAGGTTGTTAATGAAATTTCTATCACCACAAAACTTCAAAAAGGTGATATTGACGGCGAAGCAAAAAATAAGAGGTGGTTCCTCAAGGACTTACAACCATAACGTAATCAAGGTTAAGGAGAACTGTCAAGCTACTACAAAGGTATGGATGGGGAGACGAAGCGCATTTTACACTTAAAGCTAGGGAAGGCTGTCCAACCACATTTCAAGAAGTTATCAACAGTCATGATAGAAAAAGCTGGATAGTTGCTACACTAGAAGAAATGGAGTCTACACCAAAAAAATAATAATAATAAATAAAACCCTGCGTGAGTTGGTTCCTAACTCTCTAGTTCAAAAACTAGTTGGCTACAAATAGGTGTTCGGGAAGAAAGATGGCATGCATTCGAAATTTAGAATGAAGCACTGAAATTCAAGGCACAATTAATTACCTAGTTTTATTCACAAAGGAAGTTATTGACTACTATGAAATATTTTCTTCAGTAGTTAAGCTCACGTTGATATCAATGTTGTTCACTCTAAGTAGTAGTACAATATGACTGGGAGTAAGACCAACCTGACGTGATAATGACATTTCTTCATGGATATTGAGAAGACATCATGCCTCAACTGGAGGTGTTCTTTGAAGCATGAAAAGAAGATCTTGTATACAGATTAAAAAAGTTATTTTAGGGATCTAAACAATCTTCGAAACAATGGTACAAGGTTTTCGCCTCTTACATTTTAAAAATTGACTACAAGAGAAATGAGTGCGAGTATTATACGTACTTTTATATGTTTGATGATGGTACAATAACAGTGTACGGTAACAAATCATGTTGGACAACTTTGAATGATGTATGCATCGCTACACTTTTTTATTGGGTTGCGGACCAGTAACATTACTATTGTATGTATGTTGAAAATTTTGAGTGTGATACTCCCCAATAGTGTGGTTGTACGGCCACTTTTAATGTACTGGCGATGAAATAATGGCATCGAATAATTAATTTTTTATTTGATAAATTAATAAATTTATTTTATAAATATTAAATATTTATTTATTTATTATTAAAATACAAAAATATTAATTAATTAATTAATTAATTATGATGATAGATATTGTTAAAACAATACTTTGCAAAATCAAATTATGAACTGGTAATCAATTTTTACATCACGAGCAAACCAAAAGCATGCACTCAATAATAAAGCTTGGAGAATCTGTGGGTCATTATGTTAATTTACGTAAAAACCCAAAACAACCAAAAGTAAGCCCCGCGAGATGAGCTAAAATGACGGAATGCAAGCTTGCCACGTGTAGCGTTCTCGTCCGTTCTTTTTTTTTTTCACGTTTAAAAATACACGTAATAAAGGCGGTAGAAGCCCAAAAAGGACAGAGTGCGAGTGCCACATCCTTTTTATTATTATTATTTTAATGCCCAATAGAAAACGGGATCCTCGTGTTCCCACCCATGATTTTTTATTCATGCAGCTCCATTTCTACTGTCTCCACGACTTTTTCGTTTTTTTTTTTTGATAAATTTTATTTTTAAGATTTCATGCTAAAAAAAAGTTAAGCGTACGAAGGGCAGTCAAGGTTGACTTCGGAAGTCTAATGTAATCATTCAGTCTACATTTTTAAAACTATTTTTAAAGTTTTAAAAATGTTGTGAGGACAACACTAGGTCATTTTGTAGAGAGGGTTGTTACAATTATCCAGTTCCAACGGTAAAGACTACATTTTTACAGTATTATTTGCAAGTTTTTTTTTTTTTAATTCAGTAATTACTATTTATTAATTTTTATATTTTTTAATATTATAATAAATTTATTTTCACCTCGAACCATAGATCAAATTAAAAAAGGTTTTCTCTACGAGGTCAACATAAGAGATAATCGATTTTATAACTTTTAACTTGCATTGTTTCCTCAGTGCATTGTCCTTGTGCAATGTTCTACTTTTCTATATGGTTTACATTTTGACCTTATGTAATTTAAAAGCACCATGACCAAAATGAATTCCAGTTTCCATCGTCTCTTCCAAATTCATTTTCAAATATCTTCTTGTCATTTCTCCCCCACTTCCTTCTTCTTCCTTTTTTTTTTTTTTTTTCTTTTTTTAAGAGACAAGGTGGAGGATAAAAATGTATTGTTAATAGAAAAGAGTAAAGATGGAGGGTGTTGTGTAAACTTACATTAAATTAAGAAGTGATTCAAATTTTATCCACATTAAATTAAGAAGTGATTCAAATTTTATCCAAAAAAAAAAAAAAAAGGGAACAGTTGGACTAAAATTAACCTATTTATTAATTTTTGCCATTAAAATTACTATTAGTAAAGGAAATGAGGGACTGTCTGCAAATGAAGTGTTTTGGCTGCCAAGTACTTAGAAAAAAAAAAAAACGAAAACAAAAACAAATTTATGACAAAACACTTTGTATCTTTACTCAAAGATTTGCCAACTTCGAGAGAGTATCTTGTTGAGTTTGTGCCATTTGTTGAACCTCTACTCACTTTAAGTATATATACAATTGACAACCTTAAGGAAACCAAAAAAAAAAAGTTTGAACATTTGACGAGTTATGTTAACCGAATTTACAAAGTTTGATGCTAAGAAATGACTATTATCAGTTACACGTGCAGTGTATTAAATTCACGAATCCTTTATATAGGGATCCCATATATTAGCCACATGTTTAAAAACTTTGATTACCATAAGATTTGCATGCTCTCATCATTGAGTGTTATATAAAACATACATACTACATCGTATATGACCTGTCGATATCTATGAAGGTCTCACATATACTACATAGCTTATTCACTTGCATGAAGTTTTTCATAATAGTTTTAAGTTATACACATTATATACAGACACAAACATATAATTAATTTTTTTTTCTTGTGTTGCCATCTGTCATTTGTTTTAAGAACATGATTATTATCTCAATAGGAGGAAAATCACATTTTTAATCTAAAGATGTAAAAATGGTTGCTAAAGAACTATAATAATAATAACAAAAAGCTATTAGACTATACATGTAAAATATACATGTTTTCATAATTTTCATAAAACTAACCGCATATCAAGTGGGTAAGAACCAATTAATTTGCTCATTCACACCCTTAAACTGTTCTCGATGCATGGACAACTCAATAATGAAGCCAATAATCTACAACGAACATAACCTACAATGTTACATGATGGTGAAACTTAAAACAGTTAAATAACAATGAAAGAACTTTAGTTGTTTATATTTATATCTCCATCAACTTACTTTTCTGGCATCAATGTCTTTAGCTGATTGTGATTCAGCCACTAGCATTCTAAGCACACAACAGTCTCCCTAACCATATTACGACAAAAATATATTGTTTCTTTGGCAAATGAATGTTGTCATATTTAGAGTAGAATAACAAACAGGAGAGGAAAAAAAAAAGTATATTGATGGGATATAATTTATAATTCTATCTTATATTAGTCCAAATGAAATTAGATGAACAAATCTGAACATCAACAAAATGATAAAACTCAACTTACCACTGTTTTATAACAAAATATATTTATATTTAATTTAGTAAATAATTTATTTTTTTATGTCATGAATATTCTTTATCTGTTGAACTATATAAAAAAATTTAATTAATGTATTTATAATATTTTATTTAACTTAATTTATTATGTTTTTTATATAATAATTTTAAAAAAATCATGTCGTATATATATATATTTATTTTAAAATTATTTAATAAATTAACAATTGTAATAAATAAATATGTACACGGTATAATATTATTAGATATATAATTGCACTATCATAAAAAAATTTTAAATTTCTTTTTTTGGTGATATATAATACTAATTTGAATAATAATATAATTTTTTTTAAATAATTTATCGTATACTAATTTTTTTGATAAATTATTTTTATTCTCTTTTATTTACTCAATTTTTTATTTATATATTTTATTACTTTTATAATTTAATACCATTAATTCAAATTTTTTAAGAATTTTTTTAGAGTTAAAAATTATAAAATTTAAATAATTAATAAATATGGTACTTTTATTTTGGAACTGAAATCGAATTAAGTCAAATAATAAGGTACTCTATTAAATAAAATAGATTCCAATTCCATACGAAATTAGAACTGAACCTTGATTTTGCACACATTTAGCATTGACACCGTTATTGAAATTTCTAACTAATACCCTAACTAAAAGTGATGAAAATGTATTGTTAATCTCTACAAATTATGTCTCATTTAGGGCTCTTTCGATACTCTATTGTCGAGAGTAACCCTACCATCCTATAAACCAAAGAATTTGAAGTTCGATGATATCAATAAAGAACTAATCCAATAATGTTGCCTATTACTAAGATATGCAAAATTTCTTTTATTTGTCACATGACTTGTATAAAGCAATAGGCAAAATGTATTTTATTTATATATGATTGTTACATATATATATATATATATATATACATATATTTTTTGGTCAATATATTACAGAAAATCTATCAATATAAAATTTTGATACTATAAAATATATGAATATATGACTAAAGCTAGATGAAGTAATTATTTTTGTATGCTTATATGTTTTTTCATTTAATATGCATTATGTTTCTGAAGTGATTGTGTCATGCGATACTCATGTTAAATTTACTTTTACTTTGAATTAGGGTTCAAATAAGGAATTATAATAATTATAATAATAAAATAAATAAATTATTCAAATCAATTGATTCAGAGTTTAAATGAATAACTCTGAAACTATGGAACACTTGAAGTATATACCAAGGACAAAAGCATGCTTCTCTTTTATATTTGATATATTTTATATTTTCACTCTATTTTCTCCTTTTCTTAATTTTATCTTCTTTTTTATTTTTAATTATTTAAAAATTGAACTAAATTAATTCCAAAAAACAAAAATTCAATCCCAAAAATTTATATTAATATTCAAAAATCATTACTATAGTGATCAAATGAAACAATTCGATCTAGAAAAAAAAAAAATAGAATACAACCAATGAAAATTTACGACAACCATGTGTGTTTGTGATAGTCACTTAAGCAGTTATTATTGGTTAAATTTAAAGCAAAACATAAAATAAAAGGAAAAAGAAACTCAAAGAAAAATTAAAAATAATGGAAAAAAAGAAATAAAATAAAATAATAATTTATTTATGATAAATAAAATCATAAAAATATTATTAAGATTTTTATTTTGTTTATACCCATTATTAGGGATTAAAATATAATTTTATCAATCAATTATGATTAAGGATTTTTCTTAATAATGATGGAGTATTTTGATGTTCGATAATAAATAAAAAGAAAAGTTAAAATTAATCTAACCTTAAGAAATTGATTAAAAAATATTTTTATATCCTTAAAGCCTGTTTGGTATCACCTTTGAAATAAAAGTTTCAGAAGAATAGAGATTTTCAAGAACAAAAAAAGAAAATGATCGACTGGCTGTAATTAAAAAAAAAATCCGTTAAAAATTAGGTAATTTGATTGTGCAAGTTTAAACGTATTTTCATGTAATTAAATTACAATGTATCAAAGAATTTATTCTTACAATCATATAAGAAAAAATATATAATATTAGGATTAGAAACTTATAAAATATAAAATATGTTACTTGCAGTGGAGAGTATACGGTAGAATCGGTAGTTAATGGTAATTGTAATTGTAGTAATGTAAACACTAGTTTGAATAAAGTTTTATTTTTCAAATAAGGTAACGTAAAAGAAAAATGAAATTGGAGTATTTTGGACATTGAAAACATGTTTTTTTAAAATTTTTTGTTTCCCAAAATACACATAAATGCCCTTTGTGATGGGGAAATCTTAACAAACTAAACAAACATTGGTCTGTGATAGGACTTTAAACTAGAAAAAGTTTATTGAATACTAACTAAACTCTAAACAAGATTCATGATATTAATTATAATTACACCAACTTTGATATTTGATCGATTCAATAAAAAATTTTTATTCTAATTAATTGTAATTAGTCCTCCTTATAGAAAAGTTAAGTTGACTTGTTGTATACTAGACAAACGTATGTTTATACTTTTACAGGAGTAGAAGAACTCTATTCAAACGTATACAAATAATATAGCAATGATTGTAATCATTTGAAAGATCATATTGCCCTTAAAAGTTCGTTAGGATTTACAAAATATGAATGATATTCCTTTGGGGGCAACATTGGTTGACTTGTCAAATTTAACTACAGCAGCCTTCCATACTATTTAATCCCTAATTTTAAATTTATTTAAAAAGATATTTTTTTCCAAAAAATAAAAAATAAAAATAAAAACCAAAATTGGAGGAGAGAAATTAAAGAGCAGTTACTGGAACATTAAAAAAAACCAAAAAATCATCTGGAAATAGTAAAGGCGGTTGTATGAAGCGGTCCGAGATTCTGGTACCCGGTTCGACTCCACACTCATTTGCGCGCGTACAAAAACAAACACCTTGGCCCTCTGTCTTTCCGCCGCGTGGCGAACTAAAAATTATTCTATCGGCAATTGACCGTCAGAACAGAATAAAGCCGAGGTACTTGCTGTTTAATATCGATAGACGGAAGACATGGGATGGCATGACGTGGCGGAAACAGAGAGCGAGTGATAAATAAACATTATGATGGAGTGTGGGAAGTGCGATCGTCGTCCGTTTAGTGCAAAACGCGGGTGAGAAAAAGGGCGCTGTCTGGTTTGGATGGTTGGTTTTTATTCTCTCTCTCTCTCTATTCTTTCTTTTCTTGTTTCTGTGGAGAGGAGAAGAGAACGCTCTCTCTGGCAAATAAACGAAAAAAATAAAAAAAAAAAGAATAATAATAAATAAAAGAGAAAACTATTACTGTGTCTCTTCCCTCACTCAATTCGTCTGAAGGAAGGAAACGCTGCGTTGTCTCTCTGGTATTCGGCGAAGTTTATTTGTTTTTCTATTTTTGCTGAGAGGGATTTGATAACGTGACAGTCGGTGTTGATGGAAAGAGAATGGAATTTGAAGCCAGAATTCCGATGTCCCGAGGCGCTGCTGTGACAGAAGGACCCTCACTGTCACCGTCGTTGTTGAGCCAAGGTTTTTTTTTTTTCTCCTTAAATCCTATTTTAATCGAATTTAATTTAGTTATCTTCATTATTATCTCCGTTTATCGATTCTGGTTTTTCTTTTTTTGTATTGTGTTGTGATTCATTTTAAATATTAAATGCAGTTTTGCTGGTTTTTCGTTTTATCGCGAATTGTGTTTTTTGTCCCTTTTATAATTGATCATTGGTGAAAATCCTTCGTTTTTTTCGATCATTCTCTGCTACTTATTGGTTCGAGTGATGGCGGGTTCTTGTTGTGATTTGTCCATTTTGTCCTTTTATACGTTGAATTCTATGATTTATCGGTTTTTAGAACTTGTTTTTCTTTATTATTTAATAATTTTTAAAAGCAATTTAGATGCTTTTGTTTTTTGTTTTCTGTTTCAACTATTTTCTGATCAATTTCGTTTACAGTAATAGTGAATCGTGTGAAATCGGTAGATAGTCAAAAAAATTTTGACCGTTTTGGCAAATTTAGAAAAATAAATTAGTTTTGAGTTTTGGTGTTCTGTACTACTGTTTTCCGTTTTCGTTCTGTTTCTTTTTACTGTTTTCCAAAAGGAGAAGGGCTTGGTGCTTTTTATCTTGTCCTATAAACAGTCTTAATTGGTAATTGGACTTGTAATCATTAACTTTTAGTGAAATGTGGTTTTTTTTTTTTTTTTAAATTTGTTCAGTTGGGATGCATCCAATTTCGGGTCAAGCTTTGTAAGGAAATAAGGCAATTAAGAAAAATATCAGGATTATTTATAGTTCATGGGATTCTAAAACGTTAAGTAGAAGTTCATGAAACTTTTAAAATGATTTTACCTCTTTTATTTTGTACAATTTTTTCTGTGTGTATTGTACTATAATAGTTAAACTGTCTTTTTTGAATTCCAAATAATGGGATTTATGGTGCATCTTTCGTCAGAAAATAAGGATTATGGAATAATTAAGTGGAACGATTGTTCATTTGAATTGGCTTAATTCAGAAGTGCTTGTTGATGACTTAAAATGGCAAAGGATTCAATGTGTTTTGTCCGCTGCCATCAAACAGAGCTTGCTTTCTGTTGTAGATTGTTTTATGACTGACTCTTCTTTGTAACCAATTTTGTTCAGTGTTGAAATATATTTGAGTTCAATGCTACTGTGTCTCTATTTTATTGCTTTCTTATACTTTTATTTGCTGGTGTTTTTCTTTGACATGAGTTCTACTTGATTGAAATCAATGTATTTAATGGGTGCAATCTTTTGAGATCGAGGTATTGGTTATTTTGATAGAATTGTACTTATGGTAAGGCATCCAATATTCAGTCTTACTTATGACTTGAAGGAGAATGAGAAGGAGAATGAAAAGGTTCTTTGAATAATGTCATACATTCATCAATAACGTTTTGAATATCTGAAATATAGCTTGGTGAAGTTTGGATCTCTGAAAGAATGAGAAAAGTGCTTTTAGATGGTTTTTTCAAAGTCATTGCAAATAAAATGTTCCTCACTTTTTTCCTCTCCTAGAGCGAAGATATTTTAAAGGTGTAGATGGGAAAGGTAGTAGCTCTCACTTTTTCTCGTGGATGCTTTAATGTCCAATATATTTATGCAAATGACAACTGTTTTACATTTTGAGAACTTTCCTTTGAGCATACCAAGTGTCTCTTAAATCCGAGAACAGTACCTCAAAATGTGAATATTGCATGATATAGTTTGTGTGAAAAGGAACACTGATATTATGTAACACATTGTTTGGCAACAAACATACTCAGTTAGTGTTCTGAACCTACTCATTTAATGGTATTTTAGATGCTTTGTGGGAAATGAACTTGAGAACAAATGAAGCAATGGAATCTGGGTCCTTACCCAAGCGTCCTGGGGAGCCAGATTGTTCTTACTACATCAGAACAGGCCTTTGTAGATTTGGTGCAACATGTCGATTTAATCATCCTCCTAACCGGAAGCTGGTATAAGCTGAAGCATGTTTGGATAAATTCTTATGAACTCAAGAGTAAATAATATACGAATGAAATATTCATGCCCTATGTTGGTAGATTTATTCGTGTGCAACCTTTTTTTTCTCCTTCTCTTAACATATCACTCACAAAGTTGGTTAAAGGTTAGGCACATAAATTGTTGCACTATGTTGTGCTTCATGTAAATTGTTCTGCAGAATTATTGTTATTCCCTATGTGAAATCAAAATTAACTATTGAAGTATTTAACTAATGCATCCCCAAACTATTTTTATAGAAGGGTGTGGTATTTATTGTGTTTTGACATATATTGTGCATATATTTTAGCTTTCTTGTTTTTATAATTATGCCTTTTATTCCCTTGTTTTATTGGCAGACGCTAGTGAAATGTAGCCTGTTTCTATCTGTTTAGTGAGTAGAAACAAAAGCATGCCACTATCTTGTCTGGCTTTAAACGATGATGCAAGTGTTAATATTCTCAGCAAACAAAATTTGAATTGTTTTTTTTTTTTTCTGCAGGGTTCTTTGCTAGTTTATTTGTTTTTTTGTTTCTTTATTTTCTATTCTTACTAAGTTTGTCACATGCGCAGCAAAAGATGCTCTAACATACATTTATTTATGCTCATGTGCACAACCAACATACTCAAACACTCATATTTTCATGTGCTTCTTTGTACATTGGGATGCTTCATGTATTAATGCTATTTCTTGTTTACTGTATTTCACTAAAAGCTTGAAGATAATCATTAAAATATTGTACTGTGATGCATTGGGTCTTTGGAGTTTGATATGTTCATTCAGGTTATTTTAAAATTCCAGGCTATTGCCACAGCAAGGATAAAGGGAGAGTATCCAGAACGAGTAGGACAACCTGAATGCCAGGCATGTAGTTATTCTTCCTATTTTATAAATGATAACATTACTATTTTTTGTTGGTTCATTTTACTGAAAATATTGAAGAAGCTAAGTTGGGCACATGGTAGCATGTTTTAGATTAATATTAAGAACCTGTATAGAAAGAAATGTACTTTTTAATTGGGTACCTTGAGTTTTGCGAACTAATATTATGCTTTGAACAAACTTCAGTACTACCTGAAGACAGGAACATGCAAGTTTGGAGCCACATGCAAGTTTCATCATCCTAGAGACAAGGCTGGGATTGCTGGAAGAGTCTCCTTAAATACTTTGGGCTATCCACTACGCCCGGTTTGAAGTCTATATTTTCTTTTAATTAGAATACGTTTCTGTAATTTTTAAAATTTTGGCACATTTTGAACCCCTCTAGTTTCACCTTTCCCCGAATATGAATAATTCAGTCAGCTGATTTTAGCCTGTGCACAATAGTTGACAAAAACAAGGCAACATTTGCACTAATTAACAATATTTTGGAATAAAAGGAAACTATATAGCAGATCATGCATCTAAAATTTTACCATCAATGGCAGGCAGAATATTCCGTTTGACGTTATAGATCTGGCTTTAGGTAAATGAAACCATTTCTTTTTGTAATTTACAATTTACATATCAAGCTAAGATATAATTCCATAATAAACATGTTGGATCCATGCTCATGACTCAAGGAATGTTGTAGTTCTGCAAGTATCTTCTGCTTCTGAGACATGGATATTTTGTTTGTTTGTATTCTTGTTGTTTTTAGGTTGGTTGATATTTGTATTCTTATTTTGTTGTTTTGCTGTCTTCCCCCACAGAATGAGATTGAGTGCGCTTATTATTTGAGAACTGGACAATGCAAGTTTGGAAGCACTTGTAAATTCCACCATCCTCAACCAACCAACATGATGATGTCATTGCATGGATCTCCTGTTTATCCTACTGTTCAATCTCCGACTACTCCTGGTCAACAGTCTTATGATGGAGGAATTACTAACTGGTCTAGAGCATCTTTTATTCCCAGCCCACGTTGGCAAGCTCCTTCAAGTTATGCACCATTACTTTTACCTCAGGGGATGGTGTCATTTCCTGGTTGGAGTGCTTACAGTGTAAACATTTTGTGTCCACTTTTACCAGGTTCTATAGCATACGTTAAGAATGCTTGTTTAACATTGATTGCAAGCAGTGTCACTGGAAAGAGCTTAAATGAATCATGGTCTTCAGTCTTGCTATAATATTGAAGTTGACATAGGGAGAAGAAAATAACTAAATTGTGATGCATTCTATTTGTATGGCAATACTTGATTTACAAGCTTTCCTTCAAATCAGGAAAATGTTTTTAGCATTCTTAGAACGAGTGGTACACCTCTGCTTCAAAGGAATTATTTCAATGATCATGTCTACTCACTTTTCCTTTTCCTGCCATGAATCTACTTATCCAAATTTTGCCTTAAACACCCAATATTCATTCTATAATAGGATCTTCTTATTTAAATATTATATCTTTATGGATGTGATACCACTTGTATTTTGCAGTACAAAAACATATGCACAAATGATTTATATTTGATTCGTAAACATTATATTTGATACAAATATGGTTTAGTGTTTCATAACCAGTTTCTAGTATTCATTTTGGTTCTGTTAATATTTTAACAGTTTATATTTGTATAGTTTTAAATATGATGATTTCCATTCGAATATGAAACAAGTTTGATTTTGCTGGATAAAACTAATGAAGTTTGAGATATGGCAACATGTTCATGGGATGCCCTTTTTCCAGGGTCAGCTTGGGTCAGTTTCTTCTTCTGAGAGCCTGCAACAAACAGCAGGAAACAATCAAATTTATGGAGCCTCGCGCCAAAGTGAACCTGAAAATTCAGGATCTCAAGGGGCAATGTCTCCTTTTCGTTCTGGCTCTGCCCCTGTAGGGTTTTATGCTTTGCAGGGGGAGAATGTATTTCCTGAGCGACCTGGCCAGCCTGAATGCCAGTTTTACATGAAAACTGGAGACTGTAAATTTGGTGCAGTTTGTAGGTTCCATCATCCAAGAGAAAGACTGCTTCCTGTTCCAGACTGTGTCCTGAGTCCCATAGGTCTCCCATTACGTCCGGTGAGTTACACAACTGATCAGCTTTCTCTTTGAATTTTGTGTTCTCTAATTTAACAAATGGCAAGTGGCTTTTCTGATTGTTCAATGCTAATGGAATTTTTTCAGTTAAATTTTGTGGTTCCTTCATTTGCATGTCCTTTCAATGGAATTGCTTCTGGTTTTCTCTTATCTGTATGTCCGAATTAATAATTGTTGACATTGCTCTAGAAAAATATATAAAATATATGTTGCCAAAAACGAATTTTCTTCCTTTTGACCGAGGATCATCATATTTATCTAGATTTGGGCAACTAGAGCTTTTGCTTATTCGGAGGGCACCTATGTTATGCTAAATACTGCCATGTCCATGCATGATCATTTGAGTTGTAGAAATTTTTCGTGATTTGTTGAATATGTTGTTATTTTTATTTCATGTTTTTAATGATTTTGATGAAGCTTGTTCCCAAACTTCAACAGGGAGAACCTTTGTGCATCTTCTACTCTCGTTATGGTATATGCAAGTTTGGACCTAGCTGCAAGTTTGATCACCCCATGGGAATTTTCACATACAATCTCTCGACATCATCTTCAGCTGATGCCCCAGCTCGACGCTTTTTGGGGTCATCATCTGGAACTGGTGCATTAAATTTATCATCAGAAGGCCTTGTAGAAACAGGCTCAGGAAAGCCCAGGCATCTTTCATTGTCAGAGACTAGACAGATGTCTTCTGGTGATGATAACATTGATGCAGAGGAATAAACTGCCTCAAGTGATGGGCCAGTTGCTTTCTTAGATATTTGGTTGGGCAATGAAGTAATCTGTATATTCATTTCCGATCATTGGAGATGTACAGATTTCATGTCAAGTTCATTATGTTCTTCTGAAAATGCAATTCAGTTGACAGACTTGACTCTGAATTTCATGTTACTGCTTTGTGTAAAAATCTGAAAATATTGCCACAATTGGTAAAATCCAATGTGAACATTTCATCTTTCCAGAAACCCATCTTTCTGGTTTCTGCAGTTTATTTTTTTGTCCAGTTTGTTATATAAAGCTTCCTTTTACGAGTTGTTTTCACTTGTCTAGCTTTTGGTGAATCTGCATTTTAGCTGCTCTGAGTTGAAGTGTTCAATCAGGCCCCTGCTATTTCTTAATGTTGCATAAATTCTGCCTATTTTGCAATGGACTTCTAGTCATTGTCTTGGTCGTCATCATTCTCATCATCTGTTTCTTTTCTTCTACTATTGAAACTACTATTTATATGATTTTGCAGGGTTCTTTAATTTCAACTTCAATTCCTGTTGTAAAATCCTTCCCTGCCTGTCACCTTCTACACATGACTCAGCCTCAGTTCTTTTTTGTTGGGTTAATTTTGACTACCTTAATCATTTTGATGGATAGGTTTCATATTGCAGAAGCCAGAGGTCAACTTGGATTCATTCTGCTCTGTGGCATCTGATTTCTTCCATTGATGGATCTCTCTCCTTGGTTCAAGTTGTAAGCTGCAAATCTACATATAATTTTTTATTTCAATGTCTTCCTTGGAGTTTACTTTGTTTTTTTCTATTTCACAGTGGACATATTTCTTTCCAGGTGGCTGTTCAAATGGCACAGAAGCAGTTGCAGAGCTTATTCACTCCAGTAACCATAGCAGTCTTCTGTAAAAGTTCTTGAAGAAACCATGGCAGGCATCTCAAGAAGATGAAAAAATTGGGTATGGCATCTGCTATGATCAAGAACTTGGCTTTATGCTCAAGAAAGGTTTTGCGTTCTTTTGTAGCCTACTCGATTTACTCTAATTGGTTTTTGTATCTTCTTGAATGCATATCTATCTAGGTTTATCGCCATACTGTCTATTCTTTGTGAATATTAAACCCTGGAAATGATAACACACATAAAATCTTATTGGCAATTTATTCTGTGCTCATGGAGTTGGGCCCTTGATTTCTTCTAATTCTCTAGGATGCTACTAATGCTTGTTACTACTTCATCCACTGCAGTGTTTCTACAGTCTAGAATCTAGATTATTTCCTAGCTATAAACAAGGAGAGCTCTGTTAATATGACAAAACTTGGTTGAGGAAATTTACAAGATTATGATGTTGCATTTCTTTTCTTCTTGATTAGTTTGGTTATATGTTCATATTTCAACAGATTGATTATTGAATTGCATAACGTGAACATATCTGCAAAGAACTTTTATTCTTGAAGCATGGTATACAAACTCAATTTCCTCTGGGCCATACAAGTCATGTAGCTTAGATTTTCTTGAAAGACGAGTCAACTAGACATCATAAGGTTACTAAGATCGAGTAGAGAAGTGTCTTGGTTTTTGAGTTGAATAAGGTCTTTGATGCACAGTATCATTTTGAGTAGTCTTTGTGAAGTTTAGCAATTTAGATTTTTTAAGATCATGCATCATTTCTGCCATTTTTTGCCACAAACTTTTTAAGTTTGTGCTTATTGATGGGGATCTTGTTTGAGTTATTTCTTTGATATGGCTTCAATCATTATTGAGTTGCTTCTTCGATGTTGGTTCACAAAGGCTATCCTATCCTGTATACTAAAACTAGATCAAAATTACAAGTCGGTTATGTCCCTTTAAAAGTGCATTTTAAATTCTTTTTGGTTTGGATTCAAGTGTGAAGTTGTTTAAAAGACTTGATAGGATTATCTTGAGAAAGTATGGGAAGAGAATTGAGATAATATTGCAGACAATGCATGATTAAGATGTAATCAAAGGAAAAATGAATCTGTTATGCCGTTCATAGTTTTGGTACATGGAAGAATGTGTTTATACTGCTTGCAAGTTCTTTTCTTTTATTTTCACACGTTAAAAATTCTTAATAAATTATTAGATAATGATGTATATTTGATTACTATGATAGTCATGATTACCAAATATTATTGGACTATTTGATTTATTAATTAATCTCCATATTAACCTTTCAATATTTGCGGAACAAATATATATAAATAAAAAATGTGTTTATTTATTTCGTATTAAAAATAATTTTTTTGTTAATATAGATGAAAAATAATCATATAATTTCACATTAATTACATAAATTTTGGTAAATAAAAATATAAAAAAAATAATTCTTTAAGAAAATTTTTTACCATTTTAAAAAGAGAAAAATAATAATGATATTTATAAAGAAAAAATAATGGTATATAATTAAAGTGAGTAGTATTTTTCAAATGGTATATAATTAAAGTAAATGTCATTTTCAAATACTTTTATTGAGATTTAGCAAAGTTATATGTAAATGTTAATTTTTAAAAAATTAATAAAAATATTTCAATAATAAAATTATTATATTTGATTAATTAAAATAATAAAATAATTAAAAATTTTTATTTATAATTTTAAATATTAGTAATTTTTTTTAAATACCTCATCTTAAATTTTAAAAACTAACAAAAAATATTATTTTTAAGTTATTTTTTATATTTTAATACCTAATTTAATTTAATTTAATATATATAAATTATATGCTAATATTAATATGATAATATTATAAATTACTTACTTGTGTAAAAATATAAATTATTTAATTCAATAAATATATATAAAATCATATAATATAAATATACACGAATAAGTATTATAAATTACTTATTTGTATAGGATTATTTTAGCTATTATAAAATAGTTTTATAATTATTAAAATTAATTAAATTATAAATTTTTATTTAAAAAAGATAAAAATTAAAGATTCTGTATTTTCAAAAATAAGAATTTTTTATAAAATAAAAATAAGATTGTATAAATGTTTAGCCTATTCAATTTTTATTTTTTAAAAAATAAGAATTATGATTTAATTAATTTCAATAATCATAGAAATGTTTTACAACAGTTAAAATATTTTTATATAAACAAGTAATTTATAATAATTATTTGTGTATATTTATATTATATAGTTTTATATGTGTTTATTAAAATAAATAATTTATATTTATATATAAGTAAGTAATTTATACTATTACTCTGTTAAAAAATATATTTATTAAATTAGATATTAAAATATAAAAAATAATTTTTATGAATACATTTTGTTAGTTTTCGAAATTTGAGGAAAGGTACGTAAAAAATACCATTATAAATTATATATAAGATTATTTTAATTATTTTACTTAGTCAATTAACGATTAAATATAACGATTTTACTATTAAAAAGTATTTTATGTAATTTTTTAAAAATTTATATTTATATATAATTTTACCATATTTCAGAAAAGATTCTATTTTATTAAACAAATAAAAAATCACATTTGAGATCTTTATTTTAAGTGATATATAATTAAAAATATCTATATAGTATCATTTATATCGCTATTATTAAGGGTATTTTGATTATTTCATAATTCCAACCCACCTAAATTACTTTTTTATGGACAAAATCGACGAAAAATATTATTGACAAAAATCGTCTGTAAAAACGACAACTGTTCAGGCTGGGAGTTGAGACCATAATTGGCCTGTTTTCAAAAAAGAGTCGAAAGTGAAGATAAATTTATTTTCGCTTTTATAAATGGACAAAAATGGGAATGACATATTTTAATTAAAAAAAATCTATTATTCATGGCTAAATTTTAAAAAGTATATTAATGCATGGGCTGTAAATGAAAAGCCCAAATTATTTTTTAAAACTAAAAATATATATTAAAAATACTATCGACAATAAAAATTTAATTTATATTAATTAAATATTAAATATTATTTGTTCTAATTTTATATTGTTAATAATTGATATAAATTAAATATATTTTTGTTATTATTTATTATTGATATTTATATTGTAAAATTTTGATTTATGATGGTTAAATGTTAAATGTTATTTGTTCTAATTTATGCTATTAGTAATTGACATAAATGAAATATGATTTTGTTATGTATTTGTTTTTTTTTTTTTATATATTTTTATAGATTGACGAAGAAAGTTGAAAGAGAACGTGTGATTTAGATTTTTTTTTTTTTGTGGGTTAAATAGTTATTGTTGAAGATGTGTTATTTAGATTTTTTTTAGGTGAATTCAATGTTGAGTGCTCTAAATTTTTATATTTAGATTTTTTATTTTATGTGCGTTGAATGTTGATTTTGGGAGAGGTGTAATTTAATTTTTTTTATATGATTTAAATTATGATTATTGGAAATGCATAATTTAGATTTTTTTTTCATTTAGGTTGAATGGTGATTATTACATGTGTATAATTTGATTTTTTTATTTATGTATATTAAATGTTAATTATTGAAGATATATAATTTAATTTTTTTTTATTTGTGTACATTAAATGTTAATTACTGAAGATATATAATTAGATCTTTTTTATGTGAATTGAATGTTAACTATTAAAGATGTATAAATTAAAATTTTTTTATGAACCTTAATTTAAATATGAATTATTATTAGTAATTTAGAGATAAATTAGATATATAATTTTTTCAAGAATATATGTATAAATAATTTATTTTTATCATCGAATTAAAAATATGAAAAAAAAAATTTAATATTAAATAAATTATTAAACCGACTGCATGCTATCCTACCCCAAAAAGAGAGAGTGAACTTTACATTTTTTTGCAGTTAAAAGTGACATAGTTTAAATTAAATATTAAATAATTGACTAATATTTACTCAATTTTATTATTAATAATAATTTTTTAAAAATATAAAAAATTTAAATAAAATAATTTAATTAATATGATAAAATTATTTATAAATAAAATAAAAAATTATTTATTAATAATAAATAAAAAATTTGTAAATTTTTTATTACCGTGGAAGGGGGCACGAAAAACTGGCGGCTAAGCATAAGATAATTGAGCCCATTAGCACTAATGACAGACATCATTGGTTGAAAAAGCTCTTATAATTGCATCTCCTAATCAACACCACTTGATTCTGCCACGTGGCATTGTGATGAGGAACATTTACCTATAATCTTTACTCTATAGTTCCTCGCATGATGAAATTCACACACACCAATCAGTCGATCACATGTCCACTGTAGAAAACAGAAAAAAGCAAGTGCAACCAATCCCTCCCCTCTCTCTTCGCTTCTAAAATTTTCCATCCTTCAACAAATATGCCAAAGCTCATGACCTCATTAAAATTTAATTAAGTTTCTTTTCATATATATATATATATATATATATTCATCAAATCAAATCAAATCAAATCAAAACAGACCAAAATCCGAAGAAAAACAAAAACTCTCCCAAAGAATCAAAAACCATTTATCTTTTTCTTTGCCTCTGTTTCTTCATACTTTCTTAACCCGTCTTTGAAAAGTAAGAAAACTATCATGTCTGCTTATGGGAAAGCTTTATCGATCTTGTTTCTAGTGGTTTTAGCTAAAGTAATCAGTCCCAATGAAGCAAGTACAATAACCCAAGTAAGTTTTAACTTCATATTTTTACTTTTTGTGTCAAAACCCATATTCAATTGCTAGATCTTCTGCCCTTCCTGTGATTTACTTTTTTTTTTCTGGGTTATGCTTTGGATTGAGTGTTTGATTCTTGATTTTGAGGCAAATGGGTCAGTGGGCGTGGAGGCAAAGAGTGAAGAAATGGCGCCCTTAATGGAGGAGAAGAAGGTGTTGATGTTGAATGAAGCAAGAAGAAAGCTTAATAGTTTTCAGATATGTGCACTTTGCACTTGCTGCGGTGGAGCTAAAAGATTGTGTTTGCCATCTCCTTGTTGCTATGCTATTAATTGCAACATTCCCAACAGGCCTTTCGGCTTCTGTTCTTTCACTCCCAAGTCCTGTAATTGCTTGGGATGCCATATCTAAGTTTTTCTCTCTTCAAAATTCTTCTTCGTAATTTGCTTTGTTTAATTTTGGGGGTAATCTTGATTCCCTTTTGGGAGTGTGAAATGGGAATATCTGTTCTTGATTTGTTTGTTTATAATTTTTATAATTGATTATAAGTTAGTAATTTTATTAATAGTAGTAGCTATTTCTACTGGGATTTCTTCCTTAGTTTTTAAGAAAGCAGTAGTAATGTTTAGATTATTAAATGACTACTTAAGCAGACATCGTTCTTTGTTTATCATAATCTTTTCCTTAAGATTTATTTTAATGTTGGTGCCTAGTAGCGCTGTTTTATGTTACTACTCATGACAAAAGATTAAGAAATCTTTTGCTTATTATTATAATTTTTTTCTAGTCATTTATTTATTTGTTTAAGTGGGTGTATTGCAATTGCCTGCCAACATGTAGTTTATCAATAGTATAATTTTATCTGCATTCAAGTTCCTAAATTTTCCACTAACGTTTTTGCTTCTTCCACTCTACTTTTTGATGCCTTTGAAGGAAGCAGATTTTCTGCAGTTAGCATATTTGCTTCCTCTTTATTCTAGTGCTTTTTGCTCATTATGTATGCTCATCATGGTAACGATTAGCCTTTTTAAGAACGCATGCTTGTGATTGGCTTTCAATTTACCTTAAATAGGTTTGTGCCAATATTTAGTGCGAAAAGCTCAAAATTGATTAGTTTTTAAAGGTTGGTATGCTGAGATAGGTAAGGGTGATATTAATGCATGTGGTCGCAGCCAACTCAAATGTATGTAAGGTGGGTGGTTGTTGGGTGGAGGCAATTAATTCTGTCTACTACTTTGCTGCAAATTATGAGGTGGTAGTAGCTTTTTTCCTTCTTGAGTCCCCATTAATTAATATATATATATATATATATATATATATATATATATGCACATGAACATGCACATGCGCGCACATACAGATTTTTTTTTTTTTTTGGGCTTATGATCAATTCCCATTTGTACTTTTTAGTTCAACTACATTTTATTTCATGCTTAGCTTGTTTTGTGAGGTAGACTAATCTTATAATACAAAAACTTGTTCTGAATAAATGTGTTTATGGGCATAATTTTATTTGATCATCTTATGAAAGACGGGTTTAGGGTCAAATTTACAGTTTGATATATGATTGAACGAGAAAATCTTATATTTGACTCTTTGTATCAATGAATGTATTATTAATAGTGTGATTTTATTGGATGATCTCATGAATTACTATGTGGGTAAGAGCCATATTGTGAGATTGTTGACTGAAATATATCACTTTCTTAAAATTTAATTAAGAAATTATGTTCTAATTCAAGTGTTTTAGAAAAACAAAAGTGTAAAACAAATACATTAATTTATTTGAGAAATGAGTTTGCATCTAAACTTAATAAGCAAGCTGTCATCATAAATGTGGCATGTGAACATTCCCAACAGGACCTGCTAAGAAAAGTTGGTCCAATTAATGACAAATGGTCTTTCAAAGTGCAAATTAATTCGCATGACTAAGCCTGTAAATTAATTTGACAGCCTCATAATTCATTGTAAGATGGAAAAATAAAATCAAATTTGGATTTAATGTTTTATTATATATAAATATAATATTTAAGGGTCCAAAACTTTATAAAGCATGAATTAGTATCCTTTAATTTTTTATTTTTTAAAGCAAAATAGAGTATTAAACAACATCGTAACATTGACGTCAAAATATTATTAAAACAAGTAGTCTTTTTTAAGTGATCTTGAAATTATTGGAGGGAATGCCAAATAGAATCTTATATATATATATATATATGTGCACGCGCATTGTATGTGTACCGAGAACTGAGATTGAGTGCTCTTTAATTTTATATAATATTTTATATTAATTTTTTAATTATTAAATTAATATATTTTTAATAATTAAAATTAAATTTAGTACATATATTAATTATAATATATTAAATATATAAGTTATATTTAATTTTAATTACTAAAAATATATTAATTTAATAATAAAAATATAATATAAAAAATTATGTAAAATTAAAAAAATTTTAATACTTTTCACATATATATATATATATTAACTATTGAAATGTTTGTCAATTTTGTTATAATTATATTAATATATTATTTTTATTAAAATATAATTAATTTTTTAAAATATAAAATATGTAAAACTAAAACTTCCAAAATTATTTTAAAAAATTAAAAATTTTCTAAACTTTTCATTAAATATTTTTAGTATATGAATTAGAGAGAAATACTTAAAATCACGATTCACGAGGTTAAATAGCAATCCTAGTGTCATTTTCTTGTGTGTTAGGCAACCACAGACACTGTCAAAATATATTATTAAGCACATGACACCTTGTGCTTCACAATCATCGAATTATTTAAGGAGTGGTGTACCACTCCATTTTTTTTTTTTACTATTAAATTATGAAAATTGAACTTTCTTTCTTTCCTTCTTTCTTTTGTTTTTACTAATACTTCGAAAATATATTATTTATCTATGCAAATACTCAAAACCAAAACAAATAAGAATAAATAGTTATCAAGTATTCTCTCCCTTTTTCTTTTCTTTTCTTTTCTTTTCTATTATTACATGTAACTAGGCTTTTTAGATAATGTAATTTTGAGTATTTAAAAAATATTTAATAAATATCACATATAATGAGAATTATACTTTTTTTTATTAATATTTAACACTTTATAATTTTATTTTATAATAATTGTGACTTTTAATATTAAAAATATATAAAATTTTACGACAATTTAAAGAACTCGTTTCTTTAAAAGATACAATTCTTTAATCTAATAATTTTAAAAATATAAGAAAATTTATAGAGGCAACACAAACTCTTTTTCTTTGAAAGATATAATAAGCAAAGATTTGATTGCAGACAAGAACCTAAAAGACCTAAAGAACAAAAAATGTTCCCTCTTCTCCACTCCTATATAATAAATATATTCTAAAGTTTATTTCGGAAATAAGATTAAAATTATTCACTAAATAAATACTGCATTTTCAAATAAAAATGAAAGTATAGCAAAATAGAAGAGTGCGCCCCCCACTAAAGGAGGTTACAGGAAAAATTTTTAAAATAATCACATTTAACATTTAATTTATTAAAATAATCAACCTTCATAGATTTTTTATCCAACAAACCAAATGTCTTATGGACCAAATTGTTCTTTAACTCAACAAATTAGATAAACTTCAGTTTCCACCACAATTACATGTGATTGAGGCCATTTGATTCAGCCTCCATCACATGTCCAAAATTAAAATTTTCAAACGGATCCCAAGTCTCAAAAAAATTTGAATGGATCCTCACACTTATAAAATTATCAATAATATTTTAAAATCTTGCATATTAGCATAATAACATTGTTTATGGGACCAATATGCATGATTTTGATATTTTAACACACTTCAAAATTATCAATAATGGTTATGAAAGTAGCTATTTTGATAAATTAGAGGCCAAGTGTGACTATTTTAAAAATTTTTCCAAAATAAAAATGGTCATAATTGTTGCATTGGTTAACCAAAAAAATAAAAAATAAAAAAACTATGATATTGCAAAGAGCAAAGAAACTCACTTTTTACTATATCTTTGATTGTATCCACGACCTTACATTGTTTCTTATTTCCAAAAAACAAAAACCTATCGACGACTCCTGCTTTGCCTTCTCTTCCCCTTTTCACTAATTCAGAATAACAATTTTTCTTAGCCTTGATTGAACCCTTTAAACAAAAGAAAGAAAGAAAATGAAGAAAAAAAAAAAAAGGTATAAATGTTATTTTTATAATCTACTACGACTCCTTATAAGGATCGATCCAACATTTATCCTTCTCTACAGCTAGGCTCCATCGTCTTTTAAAGATTTTGAATTCAATGTATGACCGTCTCCTCACCTGCTTCAAACCAAATCACAATAAGTTTCTGAGTAATCAATCATCTAGGAAGGAAACTATAACATTGTAAGCAGTTTCTGAGGATAAATTTAACATTGATAACATACTTCCAATCTAGGATCTTTTCCACGAGACTCAGATGATGATGCCTGCCATAGATAATGATTACAAACTTAGCTTCATTGATGACAAAAACGAGGCAAGAAACTATATTTCTGAAGATAAATTTAACATTGATTACATTCTCGCAATCCAGTAACAAATGGAATAAGTATGTGGCCTCTGAAAGATATTGCTTAAATTAAGATAATTTTTATACTGTACTGATCAAACTGATAAAAGGAAATCATGTGTTTCACCTTTTTCGTATCCAGGACTCCTAGAGTAGGGCGACCGTAATGGACTACATACTCAGCATCGACAATACCAACATTTTTGGTTCGATCTCCCTATCAACAAAAGTGAATTAAGCAACAAGCTTTGGGCCAAACAAACATACAAGATACTAAAGAATATATGATAGGGAGGTGCTTGCCTGTGCACAATAACCGAGCTGCATATCTAGACCCCAAGCATGGATTAAATCATTCTGTGGAAACATAAAAAGAATCAAGTCACATGAAGCAGACTGGGATAGAACAATTGCACCAAACTAAAATGGGTCTGAAAATTTTCACGAACCCAAGATTATAGTAGTTGACATTCACCAGACACATTCATCGACAGCAGGAAAAAGGAAAGCAACTAGACACACCTGGATCATGTACCATACACAACGCCAGGCAGCTCTTGAGAAAACAGGGGCCATCATCTCTATCCACCTATAACAAGTGTTTTCATCACAGTTTTCAAAAATTAAATAAAAAATTAAAGTAAAAGAATTAATACAAAATATGGTTATTATAAGTGAGAGTTTACCCAGTGCAAGGAGGTGCCATGCTGTTTGCGTCGCAAGAACCAGTTCTGAAAGTCCTTCTGCTGACACCAAGTAGCAAAACATACAGAACAAGCAACTATTGCCAGTAAATGATGTGTAAATGAGTGCTACGCTGAACCTATAAGTACTTTTTCAGGGAAAAAAAAAACAAGGGAACTAACGGGAGAACCTGTGCACTACTGATCTACTGCTGCGTCCAGTAATTTGATGATGCACCTCTGATTTAGAAGAATCCAGTGCTGGCTGTGATATCTCAAGCCCTTCACTCTTAATGATTGACAAATACCTAAATATGTCCAACATTTGAAGAAAACAAAAATAAATATATCAATCAACTTTGACACTTAATCTTTTAAGATCTAATTTAAATGGGTTGTTGTCAACATACTCATCAGGGTTGAAATACTCTACGCCAAGGTCTTCATCCCAAAGAAATATGTAACTGTATTCTGCAACTACATCTGGATGCAAGAAACGCTTTGCAAACCACCATTTTGTTTGACTAGTTGCAGAAACATGTATCACACTATCACACCACTTGTAAGTCTTCCATTCATCAACGATTCCATCGTAATGGAAAAGCATCACAGTAAAATTTGTTGATAAAAACTGCAAATTTGAACATAACCACAGTTAAGAAAGCTTTGAAACAAAAGAATATCTGAAATTAGGAAATGAATATAGGTTTAGTTATATACCTTTATGACCATTTTATCCACTAGATCCCTTTGCCTTATTCCAACAGCCATTGCAAATAAGTTGATCGAAGAATTGTCACTCTGTCCAAATAGTAACATGCCGATATTATACTGAACTAAGTAAATTCTAATTTAATCAAACAAATTGAAACATCCATCAGTTATTCCGAAGATTGTTACCTCGGGAAGGCCCCACAATGGTCGCATCTGCAAGTTAGATGTCTTTGAGACAATACCTTCTGGTAATGCCTCACTTCCAGCAGGCCTACATTGATTCTAAGACAGACAAACAAACATTAAGAAACAATCCCAAAGAATCTATACAAAATCTTTTAAGGAAACAAAAACAAACCTCGCATTTGTTCGACTTCAAACTTGGTAAAGCATCCAACTTCAAAGTGTTGAATCTCTGCACAAAAGGACCCGAAGTTATACAAACAGATACAAGAACAACAAAGTGAAATAAAATTAGATAATTTTTTTTTTTTGTACATGTACAATGTATAAGAAGATAGAGTATATGAATATACCATTTGGTGTTTAGAAGATAAAAATGCATTTCCTGAGAATAAGATTAGAAACAGCACAGAAACTGCAGAAAAAATGCTACAAAGATATGATCTTCTATTACTTGGGTCTGCAACCAGCGACATCTGTAAAAAAAAAGAAGTACGTCAAAAGAACTTGATAGGGCTTGATAATTCAGATAGATATATATAAACTCAACCAAAAAAAAAAAAAACACAATAACTATCAATACTTGGAGTAACCAAAGAAAAGTACTGCCGTTGTTGGTTGTTAAGTACATTCAATAAAAATACCGGTCAAAATATGGCTTTCAAATTAAGTTCCAGCCAACACTTTCCTAAGGACTCTGGAACAAAAATTACATCCATGAAATTAAAAAAGAAAATTGTTTCAAGGAGTTGCTGCATTATAACTAATGATGTTCAAATAAGCAGAGCAGCGGAACAGGAAGTCGATGTCATTTACCGATAATCCGAGAGACTTTTTAAGTTGATAATCCCATTCCCATATATAGAAGTACACAAAGAACTAGAACCACCGGCATTGCAGCATTATACAATGAGAAATTTAGATAATTTAGCTGAAATAAATATAACTTATTCCATGTTGAAAACAACCCCGAGCTGAATTTAGAGCTCTCATTCAAACAAATTTAAAGAGTTTCAAACATTGCAATAACAAGAATTGAGGATCAAATTATAAAAAATATGGAAGCTTTTTCTTTTGCTGAGACAGAATACATTGAAGCTCACCATTTGCCAATGGAGATTTCAATGATTATACTAAAACGCGGCGTTTAAATGAAGCAATGACACACCATTTGAGAAACAATCTCCATTGCCAGACATGCAAAAACAACCAACCAGTTGTAAGTCCATTAAAGTGTTGAATTGTCGGAATTTTATTAACTAAATTTTCGGCAATGAAATTCATTCATGGTCTCTTTGTAAGTTTGATGCAAAACCATTATATCAACAGCTCAAATAACAAAACAACGATATAAAAGTAAAAATTAAAAAGAAAAAGAAAAAAACTTACAAAATTAATGGACGTCATACCCAGAGATTATTCATGAAACAGCAGCAACGACAAAAGACAAAAGCTCTGTGATCAAAAGTGCTTGTTGTTCCTGTTCTGCGTCTTGAAGAGAAAAAGCACTTGGAACAAAACAACGATGAAACAAAGATGAAGCGCTTTTAGGAATATTACAGAAATAGAAAGAGAGAAGGAGAAACTGTTGTTTTCTGTGTCAGGCAATGCTATTGGATTGGATTGTATAAATAAGAATGACCCGAAAAGCACGGTCAGTTGTGAACTGAAAAAGCTTCTGCGTTCTCTTCCCTGCACAGTCATTAAATATTACTTCTATGATCATTATTGTTCGGATAGTAACATCTGGGTCATTATGTTTTCAAGTTTTCACATTTAAGGATATAGTTTGTGTATTTATAACAAATAAACTTCTATTGAAATAACTAAAATACCCTTTAGTATTAAGGTCCCTTTGCTAAAACTGCAGGTGCCATCTTATATTTTTATATTACAAGTCTAAAAACAATGTTTCAGTTCAGTTCAGTAAAATTTATTTTTTAAAAAAATTTATATTAATCAAATTTAAATGAGGCATTATTATTAATCAAAATAATAAAAATTAAATATAAAATTTTAAATAATTAGATCAGTTTAATTTTTTAATTGTACTAAATTTAAATCAAAAAACGACTCAATACTTGTCAATTTTATTTTTTTAAACTGAATTTGAATAAATAATTTTGTAAACTAATTTAAATCGATCTAAACTATTAATTTGGTCTAGTTTGAATTTTTTTCAATTTATAAGTTTCCATCACTAACCACTAAGTTAGGCATTTTACTATTGTGAGGGTCAAAATTTTAGTAATATAAGGGTAAGTTGTCATTTCAATAGGGGAAGGAGACTTATTTGCTCTAAATCAATAAACCTTGCCTTTTTTGTGAAAATATAAATAATTAAGGACTCGAATGTTATTAGTATCATTATTGTTTTGCATTATTACTCTAATAACAACAAAGATATTGGCCACGCTTTGAAAGTGATGCATGTTATTCCCATTTACTCTTCTTCTTTTTTTTTTTTTGGTTAATATTATTCTTTATCTCTCATTCCATGTTCTTTACTCATTCTATCCTAACCCCAAATTCTTAATTTAAAAAAGAGAATTTGGAGTTTATCCGATCTAAATTTTTTATACGTGTTTATAAATAATTAATAATAATTTTTTAATAAAATTAATATATTTAATTAATAAAATTTGTCATATAATAATATGAAATTTTCATGTGTATTTGCACAAATACAATATACATGATAGTTGGGATTTCAAATATTATTAAGTACAAAGAATAGTACTATACATAGAGACGCCAAATAGAGATTCCTACACAAATTAGAAGTATTATATTATTGTGAGGGTAAATTATAGATACCTCCTTTTATGTTCATAAAAATTACTGTTAGACAAAAAGCCTATACTTAATCATACTTACCTCTTAACCTAACTTGAAAGGATAAGTTTATGTTGGTGTACCTTACAAGACCCAACTATATTTTTTAAAATATTTAGTATATTTATTTTATACGTATCATGATATTTTTTATTGATATATTTTATATTATTTTGTTATTACATATAAATAGATATAATAATATCTTTAAAATAGTATGTTTAATTAATAAAATACTATTTTTAAATATCCTTATCAAATATTATTATGAATAGAATAATAACAATATATAAAAAATAGTGTATATAATAACTGATGATAAAATGTTATATGTCATAACACAAGATATTAAGTTAATATATGGGTATAAGTTAGTGAGTTAATGTATTGATCAATTCGCCATAAAAAGGTTATATAGATTATTATATGAATGTTATAAGTGATTTTCATAATAAAAATAGTTTATGTGATTTTTGAATTTAAAATTATAATGATTCCCAATATTAAAAGTGATATATTTTGATATTTTTAAATATTATTTATAATAGGGTAGATAATTAAAAAAAAAATAGTAAGATATGTTATGATTTATATAGAGGAACGTATATCATCGAGATAGAATTTGTCGTTTCTATTTAATGAAAGTAATAGTTTGAACTCTTTGATTGAATAAGACTATAAAAATACGTTTTTATGTTCTAATGAGTCAATATGTAATATTTATCTCATTTTTTAAATAAATCTATTCAAAAAATTAAAGAAATGTGAAAATTGAACTACACAATAGTGACACATTCTATATAACATGTTCAATTGAAATATTTAGAATAAAAAAATTAAATTATACGATAATATTGGTTATAAATAATGTAATATCAAACTACTGATATTTTCATTACTTGAATAATTGTGATGTATTAGTAGATACCGCTTGCTACTTATAATATCACAATTAGATTTCAGTATTACTACCAACATTACAAGTATATATGGAGTCGTATATTAAAATTAAGAATAATGAGAGTATGAATTCATAAAACGAATTTTACCATAAGTGGAGAAACTTAGATTTGACTAGAACTTTTTGTACTATTTAGTAATTGAGTTTTATTAAATCTATTATATAAAGTTAAACAAATTCGTTAGTATAAACTTTATTGAATAGATTGGCTTAAAAGGAACAACCAGACCTAATGAATTTGTTTTAAATTAAAATTTTAAAATAGTATTACACACACACACATGATGTGTGACTATTTTTCTTGACTGTATTTTTTTTGAGAAAAGAAAAATACAGAAAAATAGTTTACATATAGAGAAAAAAAACACAGCTAGCATATCAAATTCCTTTTGATCGTGTGTGTCATGTCCCAAATTAGAATTAATAACTATTAAATTAGAAAAATTAAAATTTAAATAAACACACCAAAATTCAATAATTAAAAGATTAAAAAGTATCTCGAGATCTTAAAATATATTTATAAATGATAATAATAAAATTAAATTTAATAAAACTATACAGGAATTCATGAAGTCTTATTTTATTTAAAAAAATGAATACATAATTTAAAATTTTAATAGTCCATATAAATTATGCACATCACATAGTCTAAAATTTAATAATTTAAATACAAGTAAATAAAAATGTACCGACTAACTAGTAATTGAAAATACGTTTATTTTATCTTTTAAAACCTAAATATACTATTTATTTCTTGATATCCACAACACAATAAAAATATTTCTGGAGAAGAAAAAAAAAAGGTGAGTAAAATTACAGTGTTCAGTAAGGATTAATATCACTTATCTAAATTGGTTTTACCTAAAAATTTGTACAATTAATTTTTAAAGAAAAATTTATACATTTTCAATTTCAATAAAATCATTGATGATGCTAAAATTTAAAATTTACATTTTAGGTAACTATACACACACACACACACACACACACACACATATACATATATACACACACACATATATATACGACAAAATAAGTATCATTAATTTTATTTGAATCATATCAATATACAATACATTAAGGGGACACACTCACATCCATTTGCTACTCTTGTTCCACATAATTTTCACTCACCAATGCATTTCAAAGGCCCGCCATAAACTATACATTGTAGTTACAAAAATATCCAATATATATATATATATATATAGATACAAACACACACACACACATTATATACTAGCTTAAAGTCTAATCACTATAGTAACAATGTATAAATAATATAATACATTTAATAAATATTTGGCCAGTATACAACAAGAAATTAATAAAACCTCTCCTGCATACTAGTAATCAAAACCACACATTTTATATATTTTCATACCATGCAAATAATATTTAGGTAAAATATTTAATAAAATTAAATTAACACCAGTTTGACACGTTATAATTGCAAAACATGCCACTTAAATAATTTATAATTAAAATTTTAAATAAATTAAAATTTATTTTTAAGCTATAATCATAATCATAAATACATGAAAATGTATATATATTCATATCTAATTTATATTTTTAAAAATAAACAACTAAATAAGAGATAGAATCCTTATCTCGATCATTTCGATTTACGTGCATTTATGTTTAAAAAATTATTTAATAATTTTAAACTCATGATTGAATTTATCTTGTTAAAATAAGTCTAACGGCTGTCTTCAAGGTCGAAAATTACGTTACAAAAATTTAAAACAGAAAAGTTAACCGAGAGTTGATCGTTAACTGGTCAACTCGCTGATAAATGCCGATCAATGACGTCAACAACCTAAAATTTAGTGATTCAAGCAGTGGTTTCTTATAAATATTATAGATTTCAACATCTTAAATCCAATGGCGTAGTTCATTTTTTTATCTGATGAATTCTTTGCCAAAAATCTGACTAAAAAATTGTGGCTCCGATGACTTTTTTGGTAATAAGTTGATAACTTTTAGGCCTAAATTTTTCAATTCTTTTATTTTACTTGTCAAGATGAATTCATTGATATGCTCGATTTTTTAATAGAAAGTTGAAATTGGCTGAAAAATTGAATTAAATAATTTTTAAAATTTTAAACAAGATTTACTAGTTTGTTAAAAGTCAGATTGAGGTGAAGTTTGTGATGGTAGAATGACAATATCAAGAAAAGCTTGTGATCCAAAAATAGTGTTGATTGGAGGTTGGGAAGGGGTTTGTTGGCGTAGTAGTCGGAATAAAAAAGAAAAAGATAAATGGAGCAGATTTAAAATTTTTAAAATAGAGGGGTATTTATAATTTTTTTCAAAAATTATAAAATGACCTAAAGTTTTCTAAAATTATTCTTGGACTAGAAATATTCAAAATTATATAATTTTATTTAAATTTTTTTTACAATTTAGTCATCTTGAAAATCGATAAATATCTATGTATTTTATAATATCCACATATTTATTTTAAATTTTTTAGGGTGTTATAGTGTGAATAATAAAGAGACATAAAAATACTTATATGGAATATGTATTTGTGATTTGACAAGTTAATCAACACATATAGGTATAAATTTTAATTTTTTTTCTTTTTGTACGTAATGTTAGTGTTTTATATCATATATTTTAGTAAGCAACCAAATAGTATTTTTTTTTTCATTGTTTGCATATTCTAGTTTGCTTATAGTTTAATATGCTTCAATTTATAAAATTATTGGGATGCTCTTAAAAGTTAAAAAAAAGATTTTAAAAATAATTTCAATTTAATATCTATATATATATATATATATATATTAAAATATCCTTAAAAATAAAATTATAAATTTAAGAAAAATTAGTTTTTTTTGTATATATACTAAAATGTTTTTTAAAACAAAAATATAAAAAATTATTCGGTGAATTTATATTAATTTGGTGTATATAGAGAATAATTTCACAGTGCATAACCAAAAAATTAAAATTAATTTTTTAATTTTTAAAATTTATTATTTTTGAAGTTTTTAATTTTTAACATTTTAAGAACATTTCAGTATATATACAAGAAAATCAATTTTATTTTTTAATTTTAATTTTTTACTAATTTTTTAAAGAAAATTTTGGTATATAATGAATTAAAATTATTATTATTTTTTAATTTTATAGTTTTAATTTTAAGANAATATATATATATATTTTAAAAAATTGTTAAAATGCTTAGTATTTATCCATAAAATACGACATTTCTGTTTTAATCAGCATGTAAATTTGTATTAAATTAATTATCCACAAGTCTAATTAAATTTAATAAACACCTTTAAAATAAATAGTCAAATACATGAATTAACACGCATTTATATAAATTGCTAATTAGCACTACTAAACAATCATTGTAGTCAAAGTCTATTATTTTATCATTTTATGAACATATATAATTAGAAAAACAAAGGAGAGTTTCAAAATTTATCCTTCTTTCTAGCAAAAACTTGTTGCAAAAACATAATGACTAACAAATATATAAAATCTTTCAATTTGGATAATGTTTTTGTCGTCTTCATTTACTTCAAAAACTTAAAATAAAATTGACCGAAACAATAAAATGATTTAAATAATTTTGTGCGTATAAATTTTGATATATTAATAGATTTTTTACGTGCCTCTCGCAAGTTTTAGAAATTAACATAAGTATACTTAAAAGGTACTTTATCGATATATATTTATCAAATTAAATTAAATTAAATATTAAAATTTAAAAAATAATTTTTTAGAATATTTTCTATTAATTTTTTAAATTTCAAGATAAATATATAAAAAATATTACTAATATATAAATTTTGTACATATAAAATTATTTTAGGTCAAATATAATAGTATCATTATATCTATGTATAATTTTATCAAATCTCGGAAAGGCATGTAAAAATGCCCCTATCATAATTTTCAAATTTTAATAGGATGCATTACAACTGAGATAGAAATATTACCGCCGTTCATTTAAAAGTTGAAATCGGAAAAAATGGGCTTTGAAGTGGACCAAACTAGTCATTTGTTAAGCCCAAACCAAATCCACGCAGCCTTTTCTGGCTGGAAAGTCAACAAAAGAATGCCCGCGAGCTAACTTTAGAATGTATTTGGGTACGATGTTTTGTGATTTTAAGGTAAAGATTGTGAATCCAATCTTCAAATATTTTACAGCAATTCTTAAGTTTTTATTTAGATTCAATGAATAAATTAAAAAATGTAATAAAAATTTAGGGTGATAAATAAAATTGCATTAAATATTAAATAATTTTGGTTCGGATCAATTCAATTCTTAGTTAAAATTGTTAAATAAAAATACAAATTAAAATATATAAAATATTTATAATTCTTATTGAAGATATCAAAATAAAAAATTTAACTTGCATATATAAAATTTTAAAATTTCTCTATACAAATTTTAGTCATTATAAGTGATCGTATTGTATTAAAATATTTTATTCACAATTATTTTATAAATAAAAAATTTTACTTTCTTTAAAAAACTTGGCCCAAAATAAAAAAATCAAACTAAACTCAAACAAACCGATTGATTTGATTTTAATTTGATGTTGTACTATATTCCATTTTAATTTTGTACTATTTTAAATCTATAACATTGAGCATAAAATTGTAACGTCAAAACTTCTAAAAAAATATAAAATTTGGGATCAAAGTTATGATGTCATGGTAATAGAATTGTAGAATATTATACAAATTTAAAGGTTTAATCCATTTGTGAATATAGATATATCATTTGTTTTATGGTCACTTTTTTGTTGAGAAAAATGAATGACATTTACCTCATTTTCTTTGTTCTATTTGTTTACTGCATTGTGTTCGATAAAACTCAAAATGACATAAATTTTGACAACTTTTGGTTTGGATCGGTGGTTTGATTTGATTTGGCTTAAAACTAAACCCATCAAAGATAAAATTGAAAACATTTAGGGGTCAAGGGGTGACGGGAATATTTAAAATTGTAGGAAGTTAGTGGGGAATTTAAGGAGAGTCCATAGAGTTCTCTCTTTAATTGCAATACATCTTGTTTTATACAATTACTTAAAGCAAAATTCCAAAATAATTATCGAAAAGTGTTTTAAAAGAAAGTCAATATTTTATTGCAGTAGACAATTTAAGCCATGACAAAGCTATGAAAGGATACAGTAAAAAAAAAATTAATAAAGTGATCGTTGAAAACTGCCACTCCCATTCCAAGGTTTATTCCATTTATAATTTTAGATGGATCATTTCTTTTATCATCACTTCCATATTGAGAAAAATAAATGCCACTTTCGTAATTTGAATTCTATTTATTTGCTGCATCGTGGTAGGTGGAGCTCTTAATGACATGAAATTTGATTATTTTTTATTAATACGTAGGAGTGATAACGTGAATTATTGTAATGTATTCGTATTGAATTATATTCGTATTATATTAAATAGAAGTAAATTTAAATTTAATTTATTTAATAATTATATTAAAAAATAAAAATTTTAATATGATAAAATTAATAAATAATTAAATAAATTATAATCGTTTCATCTGTTTAATATATTTTTTATATATTTTTATAATACTTATTGTACTTTATATATAAATATTAATTAATTTTATTTTAAATATAATTAAATATATTTTAAAATATGATAAATATAACTAAATTATTTATAAAAATATAAAAATATATTATATTATAAATAAATTAATATATTATAATTATTTAAATAATTAATCATATTATAAACAGATTATGTTAAAAACTTTAAAATTAAAATGATATAATTATTTATCACGTTTTATCGTATTTATTTATTTAATAATCGTATTATTTTATATTAGTTTAAACTCATAAATTAGTATCTAATTCGTATAAATTAAATAAATTGTGTCAAAAATTACTATCCTATTACATGTCTGCTAAATGGATTTTTCCTAGCAAACACTAATTGTTGCATTTCAAACAACACCCATCGATGCTTGTCCAATAATGGACTTTGGCCGGAGAGCTCTGATAGGAAAACTCAAGAAGTTGCTTTGTTTTATAGAACAAATGACATACATGTATTAACTTCGTTTGGTCATTTATTTCTTTTTTTTTTTCGATTCTAGCTACATTTTTTCATTGCTTTCGTAGTAAGAATCTTAGTAGGATTTGAGGAAAAACTAAAAAAGTCCAGGTGGTAAGCAGAATCACTTTGGTCTCATGAGTGGCCTAACTATAGTAATGCTCAAAGTCTATACCACATGTCAGGGAATTATTTTCAAAATAATGCTTAAATAAAGAATAAAGTATCTTTCAACTTTGATAATGCAAAAGTTGAGCTGAGATAAACTGAAAGATGAATTGAGCAGAAGTAGAAGCTGAGCTGAACTGAAAGATGAATTAATGTGAAGCTGAGAAGTGTGAATTATGAGCTGATGCGAAGTAGCTAGTGAAGCTGAGAAGTAGCTAATGCAAGAGCTGAGCTGGCATCTGTAAAGTTGGCAATAAGTAGAATTTACAGTTATATTAGTTAGTTAATTTGTAATAATTAGTTGTTAATTCTTTACTAATGTACGTTAGGTTGATAAGGTTAGTTAGGAGACTAATGACTAGTATAAAAAAGAGGTTATTTTACTTGATTGCTTTTAATTAATAGAAATAATAATGAAGAAATATTATCTATGTTTTTTTGCATATTTTCTCAGTACTCAAACAAGCTAGTCTATACAAAATTAAAATCTTAACTAAGTTGTCACATCTTACTACAGATTATGGTTTATGACCCTGAATCTCTTATTATTGTAAACCAAATGTTTGAGACAAAATTTAGAGAGCACATATTATAAGTGAGTCAGTTTTAACCTAGAAGCCACAATTTTCCTCCCAAACAATTTGCGAAATATAAACAACAACGATCCAACCATACTTAGTTTGGAAATTTTGAATTTGGTTTTTGTAGAATAGCAAAGACTGTTACATTTTATCTTTGTTTGTTATATTTTCAGATCAGATAATAATGGTGAATGGGAGAGTGGTGAGCATTTAAAGCAAACATATTTTAATTTGAAAGAAACAAGATAAATTTTTCAAGTTCATGTTCGAGCACTAGTAGTACTCAAAACTAAGCTTGGAGTAATTGAAGCTTTAATGAATAAAGAACATGTCCAAACATTTTTCTTCAAACATTTTGATCAAATCTCGGAGCGTATACCAAACTCATCTGAATGCATCCATCGATGCTGTCCAGGTTGTTTTAGAACAAGGTGGCCGTGATGAGTTTGAGGGGTTCAAGTAACCAAAGAAGTACTTTTGAATTTACAAATGCCATTGCTTTCTCATTCAAAGAAGATCTTGATAAGTTATTTCCTAAGCATAAATGGAGTATGTGTTGGTCGTGTAGGAAAGGTTCTGATTACGGCAATATCATGCAAATATTACATTTTCACAATATTCATTTTGAAGAAGAGTGAGTATGTTTATTATCCTCATTGTTTATTAGAATATGTTTGATTATTTATTGGAGTTCATGCAATCATTTCATTTTCTAATTAGAATATGTTTGGACTCGAGGTATTGTACTTTTGAAGATACAATAATTATACTGTACAATTGTAGAAGTGAAGTATAATCATCAAATGTCAAATATATGTGCATTCGTTAGCGATTTCACTAAAAATTAATTTTTACCAAACACTTTAAATATTGTTTTTCGAAATTATTATAATATCCAATGAATCATTGGTCTATATTTTGAAGCAAGATATACATAATTTACAAACGAGCAGTCACAAGCACTATACAGAAAAGGTCAAGATATTGTGAAAAGAGAAGTTACTTTCATAAAAGAAAAGTTAATATGTCGTACTAAATTTTATCCAAAAAAATTTTCTCCAATAGACCTTATAAAACCTAAAGTTACAAGCTTCAAGCTTACATTATGGATATGCGCTCTACCATTTGAAAGAAATCAACTATTTTGCGAATAAAATAGCTGAGACTCAAAAAGGTAAGGTATATCCAATTTATGTATTTGTTGGTGACATTAAAATGGATTATTTTGTTTCTCAACCTTATAATTTGAATTTTTCGTCTTTTAATTTATAAATTATTTTTGAAATTTAGTCCCTTTAATTTTATTTTGTTCTCTCTCTCTCTCTTCCTTTTTTTTTTTTTTAAAGATTTTATTCCTTTCAAATTTTCACTTGGAGTTCCCCCTAACAAAGTGTATAGAGATAAACAATTTGATTCTATGCATGCAGCTTCTTCTAATTAATCTCAAAATTTTAATTTATTTGGTGCCTTCTGCGTATGACAAATTACAACAACACGAGACAATTGGCGAAAGCAAGAGGCGTGACCAATAGGTGTATTATCTCAAGTAGTGATACCCACGAATAAATTATAAAGAAATCACTTATTATATTACTGATTTTTGAGTTTGCACATACAATATCAACAACACATATCGTATGGTGTCAACTAAGTTGAATATTTGTACAACACAAAAATTGTAGAGATCGAAAAATACGACGAAAGTAGAGAATATTTTACATTTTATTAATATCTTGGTACAATTATGTGTAATATTCTGCCTCCACGTCTAGACATGCAAAATCACCAAGTCATTATAAGAGGTGGGGAATATTGTCCACAAGGAATTAATGCCATTTAAAGTTTCGTATTTATTTCCATGTGTAGCTAATTCTTTCTTACACAGCATCAAATTCAAATGATAGCTGGACAAATTGAAAGGAAAATGTAATTTCAGATTGAATTCTCCTAGTTGAGTAAGAAAATGAAATATTCATATTTATAATGAATTTTAATAATCTTTATAAAGTGGGACATTCATGAATTTGACAAATATATATTGGATAAGTGTCTATTTGAAAGATTGAAATAAAGATAGAGCAATACAATAGTGTCTGATATATCTTATTATCAATGTATTTGCTAGAGAGCAGACCATATATATGTGAGTAGAACTAACATTAATATTGAAATTCACTTGTTTTAATTTGCTAAAGATTGAGTTCCAGTAATATTTCCATTTGTTGTAAAACAAAAAATAAGAGCTTCATCAATTTCATGTTCTGTCTCTCTCTTTCAAATAAGTGTGTTTCAGTAGCTGGGTTTAATGTACAAATTCCAGAACTGCATAATAAGCAATCAACACTGGAAGTGATATGATCATCCCGAAAATAACCCTGCAAAAATGTTTTCAAATAAAATAAATGAAAAATAATTAATTTTAAATATATTAACATTAACTTTAATTGATTATATGAAAGCAACTAACTTACGCAGTACTAAGCACATCTGCATGCAGTCCGTATTCTTTAGCAAATATGAAGGAGGTAATGGATTGTGGCAGTGCTGCCTGCAACAACATATATAATTTAAAAACAAAAGAACAGTAAATAACACAGAGAAGTCTCTGATACCAAAGTTTCTTTATGTTTTTTTTAGGTAGTGTCCACCGAGTCTTTCTTAACGAAAAGTGTATACACTTTGAGCAATAAAATAAATTTAACTTTTAGTTCATATGATTGCATCATGCTTTATTGCACTCTTAAATAAATATTATCCAATTAGAACTCTCCAGCTTTTGGACATATTTCTACTTTTTAGGATGAATAAATTTGTAGTAAATTACGTATAAACAGATAGTAGTAATCGGATATAAAATCACCAGAATAATGGAAACGCGTAAAACATCACCATGCAAGCCCATAGCAATAGCACCAATGGCCATTGCAGCTGGCCCTGCGATGAATTTTAATACCATTCCAAATACCGTCAAGCTTGGCCCACATGCTATCAACTTTTCTTGCAAAGCCATGAAGATCCCTGCATAATTTGTAAATACCCCAGTCGGTAAAACATTTTAACAAGAAATATGCAGGTATAAAGAACGGTTAGAAGAAGCAAAAAGCTATCTAGCTAGTCTCACCCATGCTAAACATGGCAGTGCCTGTTCCAGCTCTTGACATGATCAATATTGATCCTTCCATAATGCTTGGCATCTCAAAATGCCACCTTCAAATCAATAATATTTTAGAAAAAATTAACTAATATACTTATTAATGAATTTAGTATAATGTAAGTTTTTTATTATATATACCTGTTTGCCACAAAAGCCCAAGCTATGCCAAGAACACAAGAATATGCATTAGGGTTCATGGCTATTTTCAGCCAAACAGCTTTCATCAATGACCAAAAAGAAGGCCTTGAAGTTGTCTCAACATTTACATGGCTTCTTTCTAATTCTTTCTCAGCATTTCCGATATCTGTATCCGAAAAACTAGCCGTAGTTCGGGCCCTTCGAAATTCTAAAACGAACAACAAAACTACAAGCCAAATGATGGCTTGAATTACAGATGATTGAACAACGAGATCGACAGCCATTTGGCCGTACATCGCCTTCATTAGAGGAACTCCAACAACGAGAGAATTAGTTAAAGTACACAAAGAAAAGCTTGTGATTGACCAGCAATAGCTTCCTTTGCTGCTACACTTAGCCCAGAAAGCTAACACAATCACAATAACCAGCTTTGAGATTGCGTCAGCTCCGATAAATCGATAATTCATTTCGAAAGGATCGACATGAGCTGTGAATTCGACTGCGAAAAAGGGAAGAGTGAAGTAGCAAACAAAACGATTTACAGCATCGCACTGTTCTGGGGTAAAAATTTTCCACCATTTCACAGAGCCATAACCTAACATTAAGGCAACATAGAGTGGTACCATTGCCACAATAACATTGTAAACATCACCCCACCCAATCATTTTTTTAGGGTTTTTGATTTTTTTTTCCCCAAGTGTAGTGTTTGGAAACACTATTCAGAGGAAGGATTTGCAAGTGTTTTATTTCTCAATTGATGAAGGAAAGAATAGTACGTATTTATATATGCAACAAAAGAAGAACAAAGCATTTTGCTTCTGTTTATAATTATTAAAATTGTGTTTCTTGGTGGATGTATGTGATTCTATGTCGTGGATTCTTGAAGGAATGACATTAAGCATTTTTATTTTTAATTAGCGCAAGTATTATGTTGCTTTCCCAAATGGATTCGTGTTTGTGGTCAGCAATCTTCTGTAGAATAAGGAATGAGGTCCAGCGATTATTCCACTCACCTTTGCAAATAGCATTTTTGATCTTTGTTTATTTTAATTATTATTATACTATTCTTACCATTATTTCACCGAAGTGATACTCTATTCGATAGGGACGATCATAAAGCTTTCTTTGTATTGTTTAGATAGTGACGTATAATCAACAATGGCTAAATTCATCCCAAATTATTTTGCTTTTCTTCTCTCTATCTGGTACTAAAAAGGATTGATTTGGTCACTGGAATAATATTAGACTAGTTTTAGTGAAAAGCTAGAATTAGAGGCATCATTTGATAGCATTGTCAACAAATGTTTGTTGTTTTGAAAGCAAATTCTTTTCTTCAATTAAGCTTCAAAAGGAAGTAAATACATGTTATCTGATAGTCCTAAACTCTTCGATGTTAAATTAAATTCCTTTCCGCTTTATGTCATCTTGTTTGATATGAGGCCGATGAGATGGGAATTTGGGATAATTTCATTAAGCACTTACAAAGTCTGTCTAAAGTACACTTAATACTATTAGTTTCAATTATTAGTTAAAATTTACCCTTATGTTAAGATAACGAGAGCAAATAATACCCATATACAAGACCTTTTTAGAGTTTTCATAAGCTCTTGTAATTATCATTAACGCATAATATGTTAAATCTAATTATTATAATTTGACGGGAAGGTTGATTTTGATTAATAATTGAAATAAACAAAGTTGAGTCTATTTTCGACAAAGTTCATGGGGTCGTTAGTGATATTCTCCTTGATCAGACTATGCATATATAGTGGCATTGCCATTGGAAAAAGAATATAGAATAAGTTCGATCCGTATTTTGCATTATTTTACATGCTTATGGCCCAAAATGCAACAATCCAAATACCTGGTAAACCCATCAATTAATTCTTGGCAGTCTAGCTATGAACTATAACCCACTGAATTTATTCCTCATAAACGGTTGTTGTTGGTGATGGAAATTTTGGAAATGCGATATAACTGACAAGACTTTATTTCTGTATGTCAAACTTGTGGATTCTGTTAATTGTATTATAAATTTCTTTCTTTTTCCTTTGTATTTGAATGGTGTGGAACTAGGTCACTCTTGCATTGCCTTTGACCATGAACCAATTTGAGGTAAATTTTGTTTTCTCTTGTGAACGTTGAGTGGACGAGCATTTAGAGCAATTCTAGTCGTAAGATGAAAAGGTGCTGTATAAAATATTCCAAGAATAACTTTCTTTCTTCTTTATAACATCCTTGGGTTTGTGGATTTGATCAGGATATCATAGCTTATTGATATAAAATAATAAGTCTAATATTATATGTTGTTGCAAATTTTAACTATTTAAATTTATGTAAAACTCTTCTTTTAAATGTTTCAAAAATGTTTCTTTTTTATTTATTATTTAATCAGTTTATCTTTACGTTAATGTCTCGTTATTCTCTTTTATCTCACTTTTTATTAATTATAAATATAATATAAACTAAAAAAATATTATCAGTTGAATATTTCGAATTATAAAGAGAATTTTTTTTTCTTCTTCTAATTTTGTTATATATTTTTGAAGCAATTACAAATTTGTTACTAAACATTTTCTTAAAACAAATTCTAACATTATAGTTAGAAATTTATCAAGAGTTTATATATTTCTATTATACTACAATCCAGAATTTTATGTTCGTATTCCACAAATTCTGCCTCTAATTTTATGTGTGTTATTGTTAAATTAGTAATTAGTGATAGGTCATAACACATCTTAAGTATCTGAACTTAAAGTCAACTTGTAACTTGAACCAAAAAAAAAAAAAAAAAAAAACGAAGAGGTGAATTGAAGATTGACTTGCACGGTTATAAAGTAGCTTCCTGTTCTTCATAAATTATAGGTTTTTGATTTATGATGCCATTTAGCTTTTGACTCAACGTCTAATAATTAATATAATATTGAGCTGCTTTTACAAGTAATTAATCAATCAATCAATTAATTAATTAACTAGCGAAAGGTCAAACAAAGTCAACATTCATTTCATCCATTGAAAAAGTGGCAACCCCAAGCATCATTTACACACGGTTGTTGAAACATGGTGCGCAATTGTTCATTGTCAATTGGAATTCTATTATCTTAATAATAGAGACTTCTGCTCCCTTTCTCTCTGTATAACAAATTTCTCTTATGCAAACACGAATTAATTTAATATCCAATTATAATTTATTTATATAAATTAGCATATATTATAAAAAAACACTTAACAACATAATTTTAAGACAATTTTAATAATTAAAAAAATTATGATATTATATAAATAATATTTGGCGTGAATTAAGAAAATATTTTAATTTTTTAAATAGTGATTAATGATTGAGAATTTATTTATATTTTTTTAATATATCGTAAGACTTTAAGAATTCGCATGGGATTATTATTATTATTATTATTATTAATGTTATTATTTTCTTGTTCATTAGTGGAGATATTATAACTGTAATATTCGTCCTTCAATCATGCATGGGTTGCTACTTGCCCGCGTATCCAACGCGCACAACCTTCTCTTTCTCCTTAATTATGGCTGTCAACTAAAGATGATAATCGACACAAATATCAGCAGTACATATTCATGTATTTTGTCTGATGAACAAATTCCAGGTTGATTTGTTCACAAAAAAAAAAAAAAAAAAAAAAAATCTGGAGTCAATGTCTTTGGCTGGAATTTTTCATTAAAAGTTTTACTCATTTTGCTTTCAGTGATTTAAATATTTGATCGATTTGTCAAAAAAAAAAAATTTTATAATTTTTAATATAAAATTTAAAAATTTTAAAAAATTTAAAATAATAAATAAATAATATAAAAAATTTAAAATAAATAATAATATAAAATTTAAAACAATTGATTAAAAAATTTTAAAAATTAAATACATTTTATTTTATGTCTAATATATTATAACTAAACAAATATTTGACACTTGCCTTTTTAAATTTGAGTCAAAATTTTATTTTTGCTTCTTATGTTGCCTCAAAAAATTTACTAGTTAAATTAATTAGTACTCACAATTTTATTTTAAGATATTTTATAAGACATTAATTATATTAAAATATAAATTGAAAGTAATTTCTTTTTTATTTCATGTTAGCAATGATCGTTTTTTATTTAGTTTTATAATTACCTACAAAATAAAATTATTAGATATTAAAAGCGAATAAACTATTTTTAAATATTTTATTTTTTAAAAATATTTATAAATTATATTGTAAAATACAACATAAATTACTAATGACCATATTTTTCATGGTGGATTTTAATTGATCCGCGGCATTTCGATCTATAACACAAAATAAATAAATAAATAAATAAAGGAATTGGGAGATAAAATAAGATGAAAAAGAAGAAACAAAGAGAACAAAGGTGAGTGGATGTCGTTGTGTAATCAAAGAATAACTCCCGAAGCTGGCCTTTGATACATTTTAATTTGATAGGCATTGATGTCTCTCATCTCTAATCCAACTAGCCATATTTGAATATTCCTATGCTCTCTATTTTAAACCACAACTTTAATTCCTTTGTTATTAGAATCTCCCAATTTTGCCACCACATGTGAAATATACACGTGTGGGGATATTTTCTGAGGCATAAGGTCCGAATTTCATAAAATTTGAATTTAAAATTGAATAGTAATATTTGACTCCAATTAATTGTGTATATTGACCAAGTGTATCATAGTAAATATAAATTTTTACACATTGGCATCAAATTATACATGTATATAAAAGATTTATTTTTGATTAAAATTAATGTTGAACCCTTACCTAATAATTTAAGTGTTTGAGTTTAATGTTAAACTAACTATATATATGATCACAGGATTATAGTTAGTTTCTGTTTATTACATAAGACATATTTTCAAATGTTGAATTAGAACTTTACCTAATAGACTAAGTTTTAGGGTCTACCATTAAACCAACAAGATATATGACCATAAGACAATAATATTAAAATAATTAATAAATTCATAATTATTTTAATAGTTATTAAATATATATATATATTATATTTTTTATTAAACACTGAAATTTTCAGTCATTTAAATGTTTGAAAGGTGTTTTTTCTTCCAACTTAATACCAAAAATTTAGTAGTTACATGCGAATAAAATTAATGAAGATTTTTTATTTAACATTGAATATCTAGATAAATTTATCTAATTATAATTCTAAAAATACTTTTATTAAGTTTAATTATTTTTATATAAAAATTTATCCAATTATCTATAAGTATATGATACACCAAATGACTAGTTTTTCGGATATATGTATTTTTATGTTATATACAAAAGAAACATATTGTTTAGAATTATTTAGATTTATATATTCAAATTTTAGAACTTTTTTTTTTAAATGAAAGAGTATGAGAAATTTTTAGCTAAAAAGAAATTACAATATGCATTTGGTTGAACTTTAACATCCATAATCTACATAACAGGACATCTTTTGCAGAAAAAGGGGGCATTCCTCATATTTTTTTCTCTCACGGATATTAGCCTAATTCAGGCACGCAAGAGCAAGAATCCTTTTTCCTCAACAACATCCTAGTTCTTCTTCTTTGCATTAAAAAGAGTATAGGTTTCCATTTTTTCTTCTCTCTTACCAACAGATAGACACCATCCTTGCAATCCCATTTACACCAAAAGGTCCCAAATTCTTTGGTAAAATTCTCGAAATTGCAATGACAAGGATGCTGTTGTATAAACTATTTTCTAGTTACGCATCTAGCCTAGTACCAGTGGTGACAGTCGGTCGAAAGTTGTTTTTCTATTTTTCCTGATCATATTCACTAGCTTTCATTCTCTCCCACACATGGACTTATGTTCGGGTTCGTTGCTCGTGTAAAGTATGACCGCCATCCCTTACAAAAACAATAAGAGTTTCATTACTCTTGGCCTCAGGGACCTTTAAAGGAAATCTGGGCCTGGCTCTTGATCTTAAAAATTGAGTAACGTTGCTTATAGTCCGATCTTGAAGGAGATACGTAGCAAATCTGACTAAAGAACCATCCCAGCGTAATCGTACATTTGGTTATAAGAGGAACTTTTTGAAGTGATAACTTTTCATTTTCATTTTATTAAACTAACCTCTTTGATAATTTATTTACCGAGTAAGCTAACAAACATGTAATGGACTGAAATAATCCTGCAACAAAAAATATAAACTCTTTCTTTTCTCTCTCATTTATTGTCTATCTCTTCAATTTTCAATTATTTTTGGGCTAATTTTCGGCAAAGGAAGAAATTTATAGATTGGCGATATTAAAGTTAGCATTGATATCTTCATTTAGGCGTTTCATTTTAACTTATTGCAAGAATATTTTGATTATTGTTTTAGTATTTATTTTTGCCCGAAAAAATGGTGTTGTAGCCAAAATTGGTGTTATCTTCACTTGTATAAATGCTGTTTGTTAAGCATTTTATTTATTTGAATTTTTTTTTTATGTTTGTTTGGGTTTGATTGTTATGAGATTGTATTTTATTTGTTTGGGTTTGATTTGCTAGAAATTTTTAAAATATTATTATTGAATAATTTGTAGAAATTTTGATGTCACCAGAATGTACGTTTTGGACCTTTTTGTTATGTTTTTAAAAATTTTACAAAATTTTGTAATTTTTAAGATAATGCTCAAGACCATAGGCATATTAGATTATGTGTGTTAAAACTGATAGGGTTTGTGTAAAGTTGCCTCGAAGGGTGGTGTCAAATATTTCATTATCATTATTAATGATAACTCTAGAATTATTTGGGTCTATTTTTCAAAACATCAAAGGTGAGACATGCTAGACACTTAAACAGTAGAAGACGATAATTGAGAAGCACACCGGCGGACAAGTTAAGTGTCTTAAAACCTGATAATGGTTTTAAAAAATTATAATTTTGAGTTTGATGAGTTCTGCAACAAGGAAGGAGTAATGAGATACCACACCAGTTGAGTGCCTTTTAAATTGAAACATCAAATTATAAATTAAAAATTTTATTTTTACAAAAAAATTAAAAGTGTTTTGAAAATTTTAAATTTATATATACAGTATTAAAATATTATAAAAAAATATGAATGCTTACTAAGTTTAAAATAATTAAATTTAAAATTTAATAGTCCTTATAAATATTATATTATCACACAATTAAAAGTTTAATAATTTTAAAATATAAGTCAATAAAAATATACCAACCGTCAAACAGTTATAAACTAACTCGTTGAATCTTCTAATACCCAAGTATAGTATTCATTTAACTGCATCCGCATCACACTAAAAACAAACTTTTCTAAAAGAAAAAAGGAAGGGACAAGCAAAATTAGTTTACTCAGTGAGAATTAATGTTACTTACTTATATTGATTTCTTTTTTACTATAAAATTTTGCGTAGTTAGTAAAAGAATTATTTATTTATTTATAATACTATGAAAATCTAACTATACAATAAGGTAAAATGGCCTCTTTTTTCAAATATATACCCTTGCCCAATACATACATCTAAGACTATCTGTGAGTTTTATTTTAAATAACACATATAAAACTATGGTTATCCCATAACAATGATAATAAACTCTTAATTTAATTTAATTTAATTTAATTTTTTGAAAAGTTATGTGTCAATAACAAAACATAACCCATTGATATTGGTCCAAACAGTTATGTGATGATACTTGTGATTGTTCTCGTAATACTTAGTTCGAAACTATATTAAAGCATAATAATCATATCAATACAAAAAACATTGAAGGGGCATACAATAACCATTTATCATTCTTATTCCACTTAACTTCCATTCACCTATGCACCTTAAAGACTCGTCATAGGCTACACGCTGTAATTATAAAAATGTTAATATATATATATATATATATATACATATTATATACTAGCCCAATGCCACATCACTATTATAATAATGTATAAGTAATATATAATATTTAATTCAAACAAGTGTTTGATAAGTCGTAATTGTAAGACATACACCCAAATATTTTCATAATAAAAATTTATATAAATTTAAAAGCAATTTAAGTTCATTTCATATCATAATCATAATTATAATATATACAAATATATATTAAATTTATACTTTAAAAGAAACAACTAAGTAAGTGACGAAATTATTACCTTGATTATTTAATTTACGTAAATTTTAGTTTAAAAAATTGTTTGATTAATATGAGCTTACGGTTGAATTTTTTTTATTGAAATGAGTCCAGCGAATAATTTCAGGTAAAAAATGATGTTCAGAATGTCTATAATAGAAATATTGACAATGGTGACAAATATGCAAAATCTGGCAATTTGGATAGCCAATTATCATGTCTTACAGTTTTCGATATTCTGAATCCAACAGTGTGGTTTGTTTTTTCATCCAATATTCAGTTTTCCAAAAATTTAACTAGAAATTAAAGGTTATAGTGACTTTTCTAAAAAAATTTGACGATTTTTAGGCCCGAACTTTTCGATAATTTTGTCTTACTCATCGACATGAATTTACTGATATGTTTGATTTTTTAATAAGAGGTCAGGATTAGCCAAAAGGTTGAGTTAAAAAAATTCTTAAAATTTGAATGAAATTTGGCAGAACATTTGGGGGTCAATTTAAGGTAAAGTTTATAGTTGTGGAATAGCAGCGTCGAGGAGAATGTATGGTCTAAAAATGATGTCAATCGAAGTTCGAAAAGGGGTTTGTCAGTGAGGTGGTAAGAATTTCTAAAGAGAGAATGAATTTGACTATCTTGGAAATTCAAAAATAATAGGTATTTATAGAAAATTTTTTAAAAAATTTTAAAATAACCTCAAATCTTTTTAAAATTTTATTTGGGCTATAAATATTCAAAAGGCATACAATTTAGTTCAATTTTTTTATAATTTAGTTATCATTAAAAAACGATAAAAATTTATGTATTTTTAATATTAACGTATTTTTTAACATATTTCATAGCGTTATAACACCTATGTGAAGACACCATAGCATAATGAATGAATAGAACATTGTTGGAGAAAGCTTGTTGTATGCTTTCTCATTCCAATCCATTGAAGGTATTTTGGATTGAGGCAATAAAGATAACATATTATTTGGTAAATAGATCTCTATCTATTTAAGAACTGAGTTTAAGACTCCTTTTAAAGTATGGTCTAGTACTCCTACTAATTATATTCATTTAAGAATGTGTGGTTCTCTTGTATATGTTCATGTTAATGATGACAAACTTGAACTGAGGGTAAGAAAATGCATATTTCTAGGCTGTACACTTGGAGTAAAAGGTTACAAATTGTGGTGCACAAATTTGAGGTATCTAGATTTTGTGATTAGTAAGGATGTTATATTAAGGTGTGTTTGGTAATACATACTATATTATATTATTTTAAATGAATTAGACTAGATTAGATTTTAATAGATTAGAATGGATAAAATATATCATACCATGTTTGGTATTGGATTGGACTCTCACTCTCTCTCTCTCTCTCTCTCTCTCTTTCTCTCTCTCTGTATGCATATACATATATATGTATGTATATAATATTATTTTATATTATTATATTTATTTAATTTATTGTAAATAATAAAATAACGAATTATATTTTATTAATTTGTAGCATTTTAAAATTGCTACAAGGTTACAAATAATCCAAAATTGTCGCAGTTTTAAATTGCTACAACATATTTGTGTATGGTATGAATAAAGTGCTACAAGTTATATATTTGTAGCATTTTCATTAGGCTACAAAAGATAATTTGATAACATTTCCTAAATGGTACAAAATATTTAATTGTAGCTTTTATCTAATGCAACAAAAAATATATTTGGCTTTTATTATATGCTATAAAATTGTAATTTGTAGCACTACATAACTGCTAGCAAATAGGTATACTTTTAGTATAGGCTACCATAGAACTTGAAAAAAATAGTACTGTTACTTTTGGTAGCACTTTTTAAGTGCTACTATATCACAATTTTGTTGCAGTGCATCAAGGGCTGAAGTTGAAGAAAATGCATATCATTAAAACCTTATGAAAATTTAGTTGAGTGCTTTCATGTATGCAATGTTTACACAAGACCAGATCTAGCACACTTAGTGAGTCTACTAAGTAGATTTATGGGAAAACCCAGAAAGATGCACTAGAAAGCTTTACAATGGATCCTAAGGTACATAAAAAGAAGTCCCGACATTTTTCTTATGTAAAAAGGAAGCAGAGAAAGTGAGAATGACATTAAAGCATTTGTAAACTCAGATTATGATATATACATATTGACAATAGGAGATCACTTTGTTATTTCTTTTTTTTCAAAATTTATTTGACGTGTTGTTAGTTGTAAAGCTTCTCTTCATGCAATAGTTATTCTTTCAACTACTACAGCTGAGTATATGGATGCAACTGAATCAAATAAAAAGGTATATGGCTGCAACTGAATCAAATAAAAAGGCTTTACAGATGAAAGATATTATGGTAGAACTTGGATTCAAGCAAGAATGTGTGATTGCTTTCTTCTGATAGTCAAAGCATAATTTATTTATCAAAACATCAAGTGCATCATAAGAGAACAAAGCTCATTGATGTGAGATTGGATTTCATTAGAAATTTGATCCCTAAATGTGCTGTTATGTTGTAGAAGGTGCATCTAGTAGAAAATCCTTCTGATATGCTCACTAAGGCTATTCCAAGATTTAAATTGAAGCATAGCTTGAATTTGTTGAATATAAAAGCTTAATAGAAGAAGTTTCTATGGATGAAGATGAAGTTGAGTGCTGGTTATGTGTGTTTGTCAAGACATAAGGTGTGAGATCAACTGTGAAGGCTGGTAAAAGACGAAAGAAAGCTAGAATGTTAAATTTTGAGTTAAGTGAAGATTGTATCATAGAAAGTAATTCAAAATTTCTATTGCTTTTATTTTGTGTATTATGATTTATTGTTAAGCTGGCATGGCAAATGTTCTAAGTGAAGCTAATACGTTTTTATTGCACTAGTGCTGAGTTGAGAAATTGTCAAAGTTGTCAGTCAGCTTTAATTGATTCTGCAAAGCTAGATTAACAAAGCATAAAACAAGAAACAAAAGAAGAGAGTTTAAGTAGGAGAGAAAGAGAGTAGAAAAAAATGTGTTCAAGAAAAGCTTGTAACAAATATATATATATATATATATATATTTTGGTAATCTTCTTGTATTTTGATCAGTATAATAAAATGGACTCAAGACTTAATTTCTAGCGATCTATTCTTATTATTTTCTTGTTAAGATTTTGATTTGTGTTATGTAATTTTGATTGTATTAAGGATGTTAATTATGTGGTCAAGATTGTCTAACAATGGTGAATTGATTCAAGCACACTAGCTTCTCGATAAATTGATTCTCGTGGATCGAGTTTGATTTTTTCATCTACACTTATTGCCTCCATGGGTGTTGGCTGTGGCACATTTTCATTGCTAGCTTTAGCCCTAAGCAAAGCAATTTTCGATGCATCAGATACAAATCTCCTTATTATGGATTTTTTTAGAACTAATTGTTATCAAAGGATTCAATAGATTTCTCGTTAGAAAAATTGATGCTCATATAAACTAAGGAAACTCTGCTTTGTAGGCTTATCAAGAACCATTGCTGCCTAAGTTTTGATAAATATATTCACGTTATTAGCAACTATTAACTTGTGCGTGAAGGAAAATACAGTTGCCAATCCCTCCTAATCAAAATAAGTAGTTTGAACAAGCAATAAACTACTTTACTTAGTAATATAGCTTTAGAAGAATCAAACGTAATAGGGACAAATTTACTTAGTAATTCATCGTTAGGGCTTAACGAATGTTAGATAAAATAATAATCAGCTTGAACTTCTATGTATTCAGCTCCCTCGTCATTACTTTTGGTTGGTCCATTATTTTAAATATTTTCATGGCATTAGCATTTTTAAACTAGTGTGTGAAGGAAAATACAATTGCCAATTGCGCATAATCAAAATAACTAGTTAGAACAAGCATTAAACGAACAAAGATAGCTTTAGAAGAATCAAACATAATGGGAACAAATTTAATTATTAATAAAACATTACAGTTTTAACGAATGTTCGATGACAATCTGCTTGAGCTTTTATGTATTCAACCCTGTCGTCATTCCATTTGACAAGTCCATTATTTCATATATATTTATGTCATATATGTGTTAATCATGCTAATTAGTCTATGAAATTATTGTTTGTTTTACTAGTTTTTATATTTTATAGATCTTTATAAGCAAAGATGGAGAAATAATCATTGATTTACTAGACTGAGTATGTAACAACCGCCACATACTCCTGAAGTATACCTATCATTGGTATTCCACTCGAATGTGTAAAACTTTTAATATCTTCTTTAACCAAATCACATAGAATATACATATCAAAAATACAGACTATATAATATTTACAAATGTAACATTTTACGAATTAAATATCTTTACAAAATTTTTTGAATCCCTTCTAGAGAATATATATGAACATATCAATGAAAAACATTAAATACCTAACGTGATCTCTAATAAAATACAAGTCATAAACTCTATACTGAGATTGTAGAGCCATAACCTTTTAAGATCATGTCGAATTTAAAAATATTTTTAAGAAAAAAAATATGAGTACAAAACTCAATAAATAAGTAAATGACAGTAACTGAAAATTAAAATATGAGAGTATGAGTATTATTTTTTAAAAATATATAATTCATAAAAATTTATTTAGTTATTTATTTTTAAACAAATCATAAAAAAATATTCTTATATAAAAATATGTAGATATTTTTAATAAAATCTAGGCTCACTCGAAATTTATCCCCCAAGATATCTCTTAGTGTGCACTTGATTGACATCTCAGGATATGCCAATGAATTATTTCACATACTCATATAAATTTAAGAATCATTAAACCTACTCATTAGTATTGGCTTAAGATTCTTGTATGGTAGCAATACATTTACCTAGTATTTACTTGCAAACTTTTTTTTCTCTTTTATCACTTAGTCTTGCAGAGAACCTACTATTTATTTATTTATTTATTTATTTTTGCATTTTCATACAAAAGTGAACCTCAGATCACATGACACTCACTCTGGTTCTAAACAATTAACTATGGGCCATCATTAATAATTAGTTATGTATAACCATAATATGAGGTACTTCCACCAAATCTCATATCGCAAAATTATTTCAATAATTTCTTATACATACTGAACAATATTAGTATAAAATCATGTTATTACAATTCATTCATCCACAGGTAACGTACACTATTTTTAAATCATAATTTTTTTTAATTTACTCTTATACTAATATTTCTAAATTTGTATTCATAAGACATTCATAAATTCAAATTTCATAAAACAATGAAATATTTAAACTTATTTTATCAAAAAATATTGAAATTAAATTTATATTTAAAAAATATTTGGTTTATTATCACTGAAAAATATTTAAAAAATATATCAATCTATTCATTGTTCATGAGAGGTCAATACTCTTAAATCTAATCTCTCTATTGAGTTGGATATTGTATTACCACTTATATAGAATCTATTCGCTATTGTATCACCACTTATATAGATTCTATTTATTCAAAAACTATTAATACTATATTTATTTTAAGTATGCGATCTTGATAAAATACATTAAATACATATACTCCTAGTTGACATTTATTAAGGCATATAATTAAAGTGTTATTCAATACATTAAAACTATACCACATTTATATCATGAAATGCACATCATTAGTTGATCTATAGAACATATTTCACCAAATTTAAATCATCAAAAGTTATATAAAATAATTCGCTTTTACCAATAATTACTTATCAAAATTCATACTATTTCTATAAAACTAATAGATACCAATTCTTTCCTAAATAAAATTCTTCATATTCGTGACTATATCAAACTTCCAACACAAACTTTTTATTTTCAAAATATACACCAATGTAATACTAAAATTTACCCCAAAACAATGAAATTACTACAGGATAATTGATATCGAAATAATATTTTAATTCTCCTCTAACCATTACTAAATATATAATATTTAATCTAAAAAAAATATCATCATTAAATATGCTAAATAAACCTATAAAATCAATATTTCCTACACCAAAATTTATCTCTAATTTTCTTTCAAAAATTCAACCATTTAGGCATTTCAATAATAGTTATACATACTTCACCATCACCATTTCACCTTAAATCACTATATTACATGAATAATTTTCATTTGATATGAACATATAATTATTTAAATATCCCTAACAAAATTTAAATATCAATATGTTCATTAATTCATAATCCTTCTACCACATATGCAAATAGTATGCAAGGACACACATACACCAAATTTCAATCATCTTAAGTTTTCTTAACTCAACGTCCAATTTATACTTCCTACCTATTTCTAACATGATTCTAAAATTTTAAATTCAAGATTTCATTTCTTTAATTTTTCTTAAATTTTTTCTCCAATAAAACTAATTAAAATTAATTATTTTTTCTAAGTGTTTATGGCTTGGTTCTTAATTGTTTATTCTTGTAGAATTTTTTTACAATTTTTCTAAAGTATTTTAATGGTTCATCAATGGTGAGAGATAAGAGAAATGATGGAGAAAGATGAGAGAAAATTATAGAAGTTTGTAAAAGTTAAAATTCGAACAAATAAAAAAAATGAGTAAAAAAATATTTTAAAATGAGCTTGGGCCTAAACTAAGTAAAGTGGGCTTATAATATATTTGACCTATTTAAAATTTATCTTTATCTAAAATTAAAAAATAAAAAATAACCTTAATAATATTTGCATCATTATTACTCCTAATAACTAATTTATTCATCGTGTTATACAAATATCCTTATAAAATTATATTATAACATTCTTTAAGGTTTTAACACTTATAAAACATAAATATATCCTAAAATCGTAAACTTTAGTACTTAAATATATATAAAAAGAAATACTACATATTCTATACCTCAATTTCATATCAACTAAGTATTTATATACCCGATATAATATTTTTATATATATAAAACATCATAACATGTCATGAACATGTATAATACATCAATAATGGTTTCAAAAATTTAATATGAGTTCTATAAAAAGATATATTTTTAAAGTTTTCCTTATTTCTTAAAGATTGAGATAAGTTTTTTCAAACAAAATAAGTAAACTTATTATCAAACACATTATTAAATATCTGAAGACTTATTTTGATAAGAAAAAAAAAGTCACTTTTTAAGGAATAAAAAAATAATCATAATTGTATTAAAACTGACAACTTTGGTAATGATTAATAAAACAATAATAAATTTTACCATAATACTTAATATTGTACAAAATTTTCTTTATTAAAAACTAGACATCAAGAACCATGTCATGACTATTTCTAAATTCAAAAGCACTGGATCGAGATAAGATACAAGAAAAGAAAAGAAAGGAAGAGTTTTAAGAATGCTAAAATAAAAAAGAATGCTTTTTTCTTTTACTTTTATGGTTCTTTCTTATATTTAATTTATTTTTACAATATTCTTGGTACCTCAATTTTCTTTGTTAGGGCTAAAGATGAATTTGTAACTAGATTTTTCATCATTTTATATTAATTTAAGAAATTTTCAAACTTGATTATTATTATTTTTATTTATATTGTGCTTAAAAATTACTATTAAATGTTTAAATAATTTGGAATACGACTTTTATATAATTTATGTATTTGATATATTGATGCATAATTTTGAGGACCACACTAATCCTTTATCTTAGATTTTTTAAAATAATTAAATTGTGATAACATGATAATCACACTAATTTGATTGTTATTTCATAATCTTTTTTTTTCATAGTGTTTATTGTATTCTAAGTATAATAATAATACCTCACACTAAACTTTATTCCTTGCTTTAGAATACGGGAATTTAAATCCCACATCAAGATTAAATTCATGTTAAGAGGATTATTACCATATTAACTTGTTGAAATTTTTTGATTACATAAATTTACAATAAAAAGTAATATTTAGCGGTGAATTCTTAAAATCCTAAAACCTTTATCTTCATTGATTTATTATTTTTAATTTATTTTTTGAAAAATTTTATTTTAATTTAATTTTTTTTGTTTTTATTTAAATTTAACTAAATCTCGATATTATTTATTTTTTTTGCATTTATGTTAGTTTTCTTTCTTTTGCATTTCTTCATTTTAATATTTAGTAATAAAGAAACATTAATTTAATCTATACTATGAGAAATCAACATTATGAGAATATTTGTCAATATCACAATTGATTCGTATAATTATAAATTTTAATTTGAATTTTAGAATACTTAAATCAAAGTAATTAGAATTTAACAACAACATTCAATGGTGGTAATGTCATCTCTAGTTATCCCTGCAAGTGGGTAGAATCCAGACAAGGTTTTCGATAAGAATTTCTTCAAAAACTCTTGATTATTTCCACCATCAGTACTGTCACTATCGACAGTACAAAATAAAAACTTGTGTATATGTTGAAGGAGCAATTCGGTCCCCGGGGAAGAGCTTGAAAACTGATTTTGTGATGGAGAGTTGGTGAAGATGATTTAGAAGGCTAAAAACCTTGAACTTTTATTGCTGTTGTTGGCATTGTCTCAACTAAAGACTTTTGGCTCTACTATATGTACATATACTTAATATACAGAGTGAAATTCTTACAAACAAATGGGGAGTGTTAAATTACAAAAAAAAAAAAAAATTGAAATGCATAAATACTTGTGTATCTTAACTCTTCATTTTATCATCTTTGAAAAAATCTATTAAATTACTTAAATATCTATTAAATACTTGTGCTAATTAACCTTACCAAACGTATACTAACACACTAATTATACGGATTTAGAGTGATTAGTTGGTCTAATTTATTAAATTTGCCAAATTAACGTTGTACTACGGCTGACTTGTTTGAAAATAAAAATAAACACTCAAACGTATATAGGTGTTGCTTGTTTAAGTGTGTGCGTGTTTGTATCATAGGTGCTGCTTGTTTAATACTGTAGTTGACTTTAGCTTGTACTGGGACCATGAATAATAATAATAATAATAATAATAATAATAATAATAATAATTCTCTCCAAACGATGCGTAGTAAAATTATTTTGAAGGGTTTAGTGTATTACAAAATTATGAACCTTCATCTGAAACTTTTCTTTCTTTAAAATTTATATACAGTTTTAATTTTACTCAAAAGACAGGAAAAAAACAAAACAAAAAACTCTTTAGTTTTTACTAACTCTACTTGTCTCAGAGAAATCTTTTAAGCTAGTCATAGTTATAATTCATGTTAATACATGTTGAATTTATAAAAATACACACCCACACACTTCATTAATACACGTTGAAGCTCGCCGTTATGTATGTGAGTAAGGTGTATATATATTTTTATTCCTATTATTGTGCTTTGAGATAGTTATAGAAAATATATCAAATTAAAGTTTACAAAATTTTCAACAAGAATATATCATAATTTTTTATATTCTTTATTAAAAAATTAAACATTTTATTATTATTCATACTACCTCTGCCATAATTTGTACGTACAAATTTTAGGGTTAAACTATGTTTTACCATTTGTAATTCTAGTTAATCTGCATCATTTTTTCTGTTATACTTTTAAAATATTTCATTACTTATTTCTATTTATGAGTTAGATTTTTTGCTTATAATAAATAAAAATAGCTATGAAACTTGAGATGTATTACAAGATTTTTAGTAAAATGTAATGTTACAACAATTATATTATAAACTGATTTTTTTCAAATTTAATATCTCTCTTATTGATAATTATAACAATATTATCATATTAATAATGATAGTTGATTTAATTTTATATGAAAATTCAGAAAGTAATTGAGGAACATAATATCATGTTTTAAATTTATATCAAACGGGTACATTTTCAATGTTTTTTTTCAATTTTAGAAAACATTTTTGGTAATACTATTTTGGAAAAAATTGAATTTCTGAAGGTGCATTTTGGTTAAAAAAATTATTTTTTCAAATTTATTGGTTTATTAAAAATTGGTGTTTTGAGCTTTTTCTTTAAACCTTTATAATAAATTATTCGTTAAAATATAATATTCAAAATAAATTTTAGGATATATAACTAAATTCATACAAATTTTTATTGATAATTAAATTAAAAAATGGATAAATTAAAAATTAAATCTCCTAATAGAATGTTTGGCATGCAATGCAATGCATACAATATTCCTAATTACGCAAGTTATTAGAATATAAATCTTTTTCTTATACATATTTTTTATATTTACTGACAATATTTCAAGCTAAAAATTATAAATACATAAATTAGTAAATTTATTAAAAATTTTAAAAAATAAATATCTCAAAAAAAATATAATTACACCTCATATTTTCACTCTTGTATAAATGGGTGTTTGGTAACACACAAATACATCGATCCATACTACCATCCAACTTAGTTCATAAAAATCAAGCAACCAAGACCTTAAAAGTGCAGTAATTGTGAAGAAAAATTACTTGATATTGAATATTAATTAATAAAAAAAAGTAATTTTTATTAATAATTATTATCCGATAAATAATTTATTATAATTTTAAAAGGAAATAGATATGTTACAATTTTAAATGAAGGTTAAATCTTGATTTTAAAATTATATAACAAAGAAATTAAATTTATCAAAATATTTTGCTCATGAAATATGTCATGCTCCATTCCAATACACGCCGCCGTTTAGGCCCACGGAAAGCGTAAGGTGGCAAGCTCAAGTTACTCTTTGAGATTCGTTGCATGACAAGGATCCAAATCACGACAAATAACGAATGAAGAGCAACCTCTTTGGGATTTTCGATTTTTTTTTTTAATAAAAACAACTCCCTTTTTGTGATGGGGCATATAATCACCGGATGCCAAGTATACAGCTTCGAATTATTTTACGTTGGGATACAATCATGTCAAAGTATACAACAACTCTGGCTCGTTTGTACTATGGGGTATAATCATTGGATATCGAGCATTTTGTTGTTCTTTGTGGAATACAATCATTATATGTATACCACTTTGTCTTGTGGTATACAATTACTAGGTGTTAAAGTACAAGAATGTAAGTGGGCTACCAAGTTGTAGTTGTGCGGGATATGATTTTTAGGGAAACGGCTTTGGTACATTGGATGTACCGTATATTTGCTAATATACAATTTATAACTATAATATAAATTTTGTAACTTTGTATAAAATTTAAAATATATAAATAAAAAATTTAAAACGTGTAATAAATGATATTTATAAATAAATAAAAATTTTAAAAAAATAAATATAAAATTTATAAATTAATTATAAAAGTATATTAAATATACCATAAAGAATCTCGATGATTAGATATCAAACATAAGTATAACTGTTAATAAAAATTAACTCTGGTGTAACCACATAACAATTGATATTTTCCAAATTCTTTCATTATTGTAATTTTAGTTAAGTAGAAACTACAAACCCTCTCCAGCTTGCAGTTAGGGTTCTTAAAATTTATGCCATGTTTCTGAACAACCGACAATCCCAGTACTATGGATTCCATAAATTTGGTTCTCTATTTCCATAATAAGGCCAATTAAGTCGTATTATTGCTTGGGAGTAATAGATTCGATTATTATCCACACGAGTAAGTCTCTTTAAATTAAAAAATTTTTTAAAAAAACACAATTTTGTTTAAAAAAAAAAAAACTCACGTAATTGAGAGACAACCGAACAGTCTTGTAAAAATAAAAAGATGATGAAATTTAAGGGGTGGTGAGAATGAATATACATGCAATGCTTTTGACTAAAGCTTTATTTGGAACATTTTTGGCCTTCAAGTGTTTGGTAAATTCTATTTACGTTACAAAGGGTTAGTGTAACCTGCGACAAATAGTACACATCAAAGAGGAGACCAGAATCACTTCACAAATATAGAACAAAAGCACAATGACTCCTTAATTTCATCATTCATCACATTACCATTTCATAATACAACAAACAAGTAACATGCATAAACGCCAGCACCCAGATCTCCTATATATAAAGACAGATATATAGATGTACTGTTTGAATGAGCATAAAGTTGCAAATAGGCTAAACTGCTAAATTACCAGAGAAGAATTCCATTCAGAACTAATGAGAAAGAATAGAAGAGCTCAAGATTGAATTTCAGTTGCAAAACCCTCAGAGGTCCGATTTGCCAAATTCAAAGTGGCAGGTTGTTTGGTCACAGCAACCAAGATGTCCGCATACCCGACAACCCCGACCAAAACATCGTCATTTTCTTCCTCCGTCACCCATACATGGGTTGCCCTGTGAGACAGCATCTGAGCCATGACGGCAGCCAATGAACTCGTATGTTTACATGTCAAAGGAGCACTTCTGCCCCTGTACATGCTCCGGCTGATACCAGAATTCAAGCTTCGGCTGACACCAAAGCTCGGGCTAGACGGGTTAAACCCAATGCTCCGACTACAGAACTTTCTCGGCCTTGCGGAGCCAACACCATTAACTGCATTACCATCTCCCACTGCTGCATTATCTGAATACTCAGGAAGGGATCTGGGAGTCACATTATCCTCTACTCCCATCACAAACTGTCCTGCCGAGAGATTGGCTAAAGCCCATGCTACAGCTAAATAATCGCATTTCCACAATTTTGAAGCAGAGACCTCTCCGATAATTTTATATTGACCATCAGGTGTAGGCTCCAGAACAGCAATTGCACTGGGATCTCCAGGTGGCTTGTTTGTAGCTTCAATGGCCGGAACAAAGGCTTCAACGGAACTGTAGTTTGGGTTAATGGCTCCAAGTGAGGAGATAGATGAGAGAGGAAGTGGAGCAAGAGCACCAAGACAGCCAATTAGGAAACGGATGACATCTTCTCTAGAGAGACAACAAAACTTATCACGCACAGACGTGGAGGATGACGAGGAAGCGCGGTTAGCATTGGCAGAGAGGTTATTGCTGCTGCAATTAGAGAAATCTATGTTCTTGAGCCATTTCCCATTGTACAGAATTGAGAATCTCTTGCTCATTCCTCTCCATACCACAATCTTCGGAACAAGAAGACGTCTCACGCCTTGCTTCATCATCTCCAGCGCATCTATCAATCTTCCATAAGAACAAAAAGGAGATTTCAGAACAACATTGCTAAAATCGAACATTCATGGGGGCATCACAGAAGTGAAGTGCATAACATATAAGTCATTTCTTAACTCTAACCACAAAAAGCCATTTCTTCACACTTCATATCTCCAAGTTTAAAGATTAACCATCTCTCTGCCAGTAACAATACCAGTATCTGCCATCATATTACATCAAATGGATTTGAAAAATCTAAAAATAAAAATCAGGAATACTTCTAAATCAAAGAGTATAGCTTGCACTTGAATCACATAACTAAAGATTCTAACACATCACAAATGTATGTTATTTTGCAAGGGTTGTGGCTACTAAAAAAGAATGATAAAAAGAGAAAGAGAGGGAAGGGGAGAGAGAAAAACTGATGAGAATTTGGTGTAACTAAAGCCTAGATATATATTTGCTCAATCGACAACAGATTTAATATACTACTATATATATACATGGACACCCCATTCTGTGACCAACTGAAGTGATCATCAAACCTGAACAACGTATATGCAATTGGTTCCTTTTATCTTTCGAATGTTTAGAAAAACAAGATACTGAATAATCTGCTAAATATAATATGATTTTGTTGTAACTAACACAGCAATGTTATATATATAGTTCTCAGGTGTGGATGTCCTTTATAAAACACAGATTTGGTGCCAAATCAGCATTGTTTTCAGCCATACAGTGCTGTTTTGGTCAAAACAACAATGAATTGCACAAATCCGCATTTGAAAATGCACTCGTCTGCAAGAGAGGACTACACACATGCAAGCAGATAAATAAAATGAAACGAGGACATGTGTATAAATTCTGAAGTGTTTGATGTCTCCTGGTGCAATCAACCATGTATTTTATCTTCAGTGTAAAAATTAATTAAATTACAAATGAGGAAAAAAAATACAAAAACAATACAATCCTTAACAAAAAGCAAAACATAAAAATAAAAACCAAAAAACAAATATTAAACCGCATAAGAAATCTCTCCACCATAAGAAGCAAAATTTGCTCTCTTCCAATGAGCATAAATCGATATAAAGTTTCAACATTCAATATTTTTGTTCCACATTCTTCTTACACTTCAAACAAACAATGTTCACAGGCACACCCCACCTGGGTTTTTTCCTCATAAAGAAGGGATTTCCAAAGACTAAGCTTCACATGCATTTCATAGAAAACCAAAGTGATGTTGATCTACTGTTTGCTTCCATCAATTAGAACCAAAAGATAAATTAACTAAAAACTCATATGACTTCTGTCATAACCTTTTCAACTCTTAAAAGACTGAAGTAAAATACATGTATCTGCAAGAACCTTATAATCAATTAATAATCTGTGTCAGGAGACAAAAGCTTTTATTTCTCTCATGGCCATTACCTATGTGTGGATCTAGCCAGGTGAAAGGGGCAGCAATCTGAGTCAAGTTCTGACTATCCTTATTTCTCTCAGTTTCCCACTTGCATCATAACACTACAGACACTTTCCACTGAACCAAAAACTGCTCACCACTGCTCATTAAATTAGTTCCAGTGACTGGAAATCATACGCATATCACAGAAGATACAAGAATGTTAGTATACTCCTCGAATCTATCATTTAAAGTTTCAAAATATGTCAAATCAAGTTAAGGTTGACATCGAGCTATAAGTAAATCCTTCCAAACCCCTACTCTTAGGTTGACAAAATAATTCCATAGCAGTGAGCATAAGAAATGCAGAACCAGTATGACTGCATCCAAAGACTTCCCAATCCATCACTATCATCAATTAGATTATAGATCCATATTAATTTCATAATGCAAGCATAGTGCAAACTTGAAAGATTGAAATGGATCTTATGTCCCCCTCGACCATTATGCAAACTCCAAAGATTACTCCCTCAACAGCCCCCATCCAAACCCCCTGGACTACAACAAGATCTCAAAATGGACTTAAAACTGTGAACAAATGACAAGCTACTTGAGTCTTTCATCACAAAAACAGTCTTACTGTTATTTCCAATGAAGCAGAGACAAAATTATATATCAAACCTGAAAACTTTCTTTTGGTTCAAAGTGTGACCGCTACCAATCTCCATAACTTTCTCCTACCAATAAATAAAATTCACTGATAAACATTTGAATGGCAATAAAGCATTTTTTCCTATAACTACTAATATTTTAGCTTATCAAGTAATAATTTACATAATGCAAACAAACAACAAAATTAACAGTTGCTGGGGGAAAATCCAAAAGCAACCACAATCAACTTCCAGGATGTAAATTAAGTTATAAAATATTGGTCAATGGCCAATGGTTGGTTGAAGATGAACACGCCAACCTAATCATTTTAACTTTTAATCTTTCCTCTGCCACGAAGAATAAGGGACTTACATTAAAGCAATACACTGGAACATAAGCAAACAAGAGCAGTCCCAAATTAAAGGTCTAAATGCAAGCATCTGTATATGGAGGCATATTTTTGGTAGTGGATTGATGGAAGCACAAGCAGCAAACTACTTGCTTTGATGCGACATTTTGACAACTCAAACATAGCGCAATACAATAGTAAAAACCATATAGTGAACAACTATTATGAACAGAAGCATGAGTAAATATTTTTATGGAAAAAAATAAGCATGTGTAAATATCTTGAGATGCTTAAATGGGATTGTTTATTGGGTCATCATCAATTTATATTGCCTGAAGTTTTCATGTTGATTGCTGCAACAAAGTCAAAATCTAGTTGGGACCTCTCAGTTAAACAAGAATCGTAAAGTGTCATTTTTTCCTATATAAAATGATGGTGGGTCCACTCCTTGTTGTCGTTGATAAATAGATGTGTCTTTGGTGATCTAGGACATATAAGTATGTCAGAGTTTTCCTATTTCATTGCACTTATAGATGATTATTACATAATGAAATATTTATTTTCAATGAAAAAAATACTGAACCTCATTTTGTATTTCAGTTGTTCCGTAAAGAAATTATGCATGGACTTGGCTAATTATGATACCTACATTTAGCTAATATTTTTTATAAAATTACAATGGCCTTATGTTCTCAGTGATTTTCAAAGAATCTGATAACACACTCATATTTCTACACCCTAATGACATGGAGGAAAGAAAAGGCATTTAACAAGTAAAACTGAACAATGCTAATTATCCACAAAAGTTTTAGGGAGCTCACATATTTTTCTAATAAGCCTTTTTTAGCAAACTTGAGTGCAAAACTGAAGCGCTGGACAAACGCTATAATCTTAGGAAAACATGAATATTGTGAAGTTTAACCATCTAGGTGGCCCTAACAAATTGAACCCTAGACCTTGTGAGAGCAAACACATACTCTTAATGCTTTAGTTAATGGTGATTTTACAAAAAAGTAAAAACAAAACAACCTTTGGTATATGTTGTACAGAAAGAGTGACAGAAGGCTTCTTAGTTATGGGCTTCTAAAGTCTTAATATAATGATTTGATAAGTTCATTACAGTCAATTCTGATAATAGGTAAATAGATCTATATTTAATCAATTTGTGTTTGCCAAACAATGTGGCTCCAAACTTATTGTAGCATATTTAATAATATTGTGATCACAAAAAGTGATGAGAATAGCATTACAAGCTAACAATGATTGAATATATACTTACATATATGAAACATATAAATTTTTTGATATTTCTTGAGTGAAGGCAATGACTGTTCTCAGAAGATAATTTCCACTCACAAAATGTGATAAATCTGAGGGAAATATTCGAATTGTAGGGAGCTTAACTAATAATCCATCAAAATCAGAAATCCGATAAAGATTGTGATGATATGCTTGATTAATCTACAGAGAAACAGAAGCTGGGTAGGCAAACTCATATACTTGACAACAACTAGACCACTTATTACATTTGCGCTGGAGTTAATCAGTTATGCAGAGATAGAAACCCAGGGTATTTTATGAGAGTGTCAAAGAAGGGATAATGTTTGAAGCTTCTAATATGTTAATAGTTTTATACACACACACACATATATATATATAGAGAGAGAGAGAGAGAGAGGAACAATTAACTCCTAATAGTTACTTGGAGGAGCAAAAAACAAAAAGTTAACAAAAAGTGAACTCAAAGTCCTATTACCTTAGGTATATATAATACAGAGAATGCATAGACTTCCAGTTCTTATCTTGTCTTAATTCTAAATACTAGGGAACAATTTATGACAATAATATCATCATCACAACATGCGCTACAAGGAAAATGAAAATCTTAAGTATAAATCAAAATAGTATCACTTGTCAAAGACAATCAAAAATTATGTTGAACAATTAATGGCCTGATGGGTTGCAAGGAAGATGTATAAAATATATTAAGTTTTACAATCATAAGGCTAAAATGGTTGCTCCAAGATTCCACATTTCATATCATTTGCACAGCCTCCTCCACATCTACGTGAAGCATAATGGAAAGAATAAGTAATAAAGAAGATGATCCGAACTATCACTGGTCTCATGTAAAGAAATCTGTTTCTATGGAACATGTAACGAAATAGTAGTTCTCTTATTGCTTTTCCTCAGTGGAATGGAGATCCATTGTTGGCTTACTTGTGGGACATTAGCTACTGACTTCAAGTAAATGAATAAACAATAGCAAAAGCTAGAAATACATAACAAGACCTGCATCTGAACCCTTAGAAGGAGAAAACCAACGCTATAGGGCAACACAGGCATCAAGTATGTGACCGCTAATCAATTGAGCCACCTCACAGCCATTTGCTTTCCATGCTCTCTTACAGGCTCAAAACTCAAAGTAAATACAGGAAGAGTGACCAAGATAGTTATATAAAAGGGAACAAATGAGATCAGTTGATGAAAGAAAATAAAATTGTTATACTTATAACTCAAAAATGATGAATTAAAAGAGAGTTTAGAAAAAGCAAAACAAAGTAACATTTTAAGTTCAAGTGCCATGGCATAAATGGCAATTGGGGGGATAAAGTTGCCGGTCTTTGATAAGAACCCTCCCAAGAAAGTGAAAAAAAGAGATTATAATCCAACATGATCACATTTTTTTAAACTTCCAGTGCTAAAAAAAAACGACAACCAAAGAAATAAATCAGCTACGATAATATCCACTAACAATCAAAACTTTAATAAAATTAAACATTGACAGCATTGAACAAATTAAATAATTAGAAAAATAAAAAATAAATCTTTATATGATACATAAAAAGGAAGTGCATACCTCAATCATAGTCTAAACTTGCTAGTAAAAGGAATTGAATAAAGAAGCCATTTAAACTTGGACTTGTTATCTTGATTGATTCGTCATAAAGAAGGCCATCTAACAAAGGAAAACTTTTATATACTTCCCCTGAAGTTTGGCTAGGATACAGCAGCCTTCTGATTTCAACTGAAATCTCCATTGAGATTTTGAAAATTCTTAAAAACCTCCGCTAATTTTCATCAGAGACCTACCCCAGGGGCTCATAGAATTTAACAGAAACCTCCAAAAGAAATTTCTTCATCCCTAACTGCTTTCTAACCACGAGGTTCTCTATTTAATCAGATACTATTGACAGAGTTCATTGCTATTACCTCATCACAAACACCATGATCATTGAACAGCAAATGGAGATGCACGCAAACAAACATATTAAAAACGCACAGCATTGCCGTAGAAAAACATTAAACTCATATCCCAAACTCATAAACAAAAAAGATGAAGAAAGAGCTAACCTTGTGCCAGGATCGACCTGTCTCAAAAGAGAATTATTAGGCACAACCACCTCAGAAACTGGCGTCTTCATAGCCTTCTCTTGATCCTCCAAGCACTCAGCTTTCGCCAAAAACGCAATAATATCAAGAGAATTAAGAATACCCACAAATCTCTGCTGCCTCATTTCGCTATTTTCAACAATACCCACAAGCGTTCTCTTCTTCCAAACCGGAATCCCGCATTCCGTCGACTCCCCTATCGCTTGAATTGCGGACTCCACCGTCTCCGTCTCGTAGAATTCCGCCAGTTCCGGCTTCCCCACAGTCAGATCGCCCACCACATGATAGATAAACACAGATGCCATAACAATTTCTATAGAAAAAGCCTACTAAAACAACCAATACAAACTTACTAAACTGAATCCGTTCAGTAAAATGGATTGCCGGAAGTGGGTTACCGGAAAAACCGGCAGAGGGAGGGAGAGTTATAAAAGAGAGTGAAGAAAAATGAGAAGAAGATGAAATCCTGAGATGGGTCGTCCGTAAAGGCTCAGAACAAAAAGGAAATTGAAAATATTTGCCATTGAACCAGGGTAAATCCCATGAAAAAACCTGTGTTTGACTGCTCTGAGACTGACTTTTAGCGTTTCAGTGAACAATTGTGTCCGAATTTCGTTCCGTTTTTTCAGAGAGAGAAAGAAGGAAAGATATTTATAAATTGGAACTGAGCGGATGAGATTGGAGGGTGAACTGAATTATTGAAGCTGATTTGGATTTGCCTTGCGTTTCATCATCTACCACTGCCGTCAAAACGCAAAAGAGAGACCTTTTATTGTGTTTTTGGCAATTAATTAATGTGTAATCTCAGTCACGCTCACCGTTTGGTATTTTAGCAATTTCGGTAATATCATCTGGTTACTTTATAATTTTCAAAGTAAAGGCATGACTTTTCTATTTTTATCAAATAGGTCCCTATTTCTACACTTTTACAGATACATGTCGGGAATATCTACCATAATTTATATCATTACTGTGATATGGAAATCTACTCATATTTATAAGATTTTTGTTTACAATTTATTTTTTGACATTCTCTAAAACAGCCTTCTTAGGATTCCGTCCCTAGCCATAAAATGAATTTGACAATCGGATGGCGACTCACGTTTCTATTGTTGTTTTAATAAATTTGGGTTTTTTTTTTTTAAAAAAAAAATCTCCCTAATTCCAAGCTCAATTATAATTTTAACTTAACTTTCAAATCTTTTGTAACTTTAACTAAAGATAAATATTTTGAATGAAAATAGTCTAATTCAAACTTATGATTGTTTGCCATTTTCAAGAAAATAAAACAGAAAAAAAAGAGAGCGAGGAGAAAAGAAAAAAGAAATCTAAATAAGCATAATCACATGTGAATTTGTTAAATTAATATAAATTCATAATTGTTATAATATTACATTAAAAATCTACCAAAAAAATATATAAATTAAAAAAATAATTGTAAAAATTTTTCATTTTCTAAAAATTTTTTAAGTCCTTCAATAATTTTGCATCATCATCAACAGATTTTAGTGTATTTTAAAAGTTTTTTCATGAATTTATTGAGAAAATTTTAAAATGCAATAAAATTCTTTAATAATATTGAAATTGTTAAAGGATTTATTGCAATTCAAAACTCACTCAATAAACTAGGGATCTTAGTGCACTTGAAGGTCACTCCGATAATTTTAAAATTGTCAAAAAAATCAATGCAATTTAAAAGTCTCCAAATGAATTCATCTTTTAGGAATATTTTCATCCAAAACTTATATTTGTGTTAAAATTGTGAAGAATTTTAGGATTAGCTAAATTTAAAAATACGATTAATTTTGGGTTATTGAGGGATTCATATTTTAAGTACATAAGTATAATTAATAAAAAATTTTAAAATAAAAATAATATACTTCGTAATAGTTGTACAAAAATTAACTTAAGTATTACTTTGATAATTTTAATTTATTAAAAATTTATAAAAGAAAAAAAAAACTAAAAACCCAACCGACACGACATTGATTTAATGCACTAATGAGTTGAACAGGGAAGACCTTGTAAAAATTAAGCATACACAAGTCTAACTGACGTGGATAAAATTGACAAAGTTGAGTTGACATGATGGTATATTGGACAACATCTAATTGTGATAGTCAAAAATCAATGCTTTAGAAGTTATTTTTTGTTCATTTTAGTACATGGGATTATTGTATATATTTGAGTCAGAACTATCTTATTTTACAATAAAATTGCAATATAGTGGCCTACATGTTATTATTATACTAAAAATTAAAATTAAAATTAAAAAAATTAGCTCAATTATTTTTAAATTATCCTATTAGTAAATTACGTTAAATTTTTTAGATATTAAATATATTTTTAAAAAAAGTTAATATTTTAAATACATTTTAAAATTACAATAATTTCAAAAAAAGTTTTAACAACAGCATTATTATTATAATTATTAAATATAATAAACAAAACAATTCGTTTTCTTCTTACAGTCATTGTAGATGCGTTATCTTTTTAGTTGGAGACATTATACAACAACAATATAATAATAACATGTTTCTGGGCAGGTTATTCTACTTAATACACCATTTTCTCCCACTGATCATTATATTATTCGTTCGTTACGTGACGCGGTTCCCTCCTTCACTGAGAACGATGTTTTGAAAGAGACATGAATTATTATTATTATTATTATTATTATTATTATTATTATTGCTAGAGTTTCTGGACATTTCTTGTCAATTGGATTATAACATCTAGATCCCTAGTATTTTATTATTTTATAAGTGAAGGTACAGTTTATTCATTTATACGATATAGGTCTGTAAATGCTCTTAAAATAGCCTTCCACGAATATTTATATTATGATTGTTAAAATTCAATAATTTTAAAGTAATTTGCCTATTTTATTTTAACACAAGTGTAAGTGTAAAGACTTATTTGATACCAAGAAACAAAATATATTCTTATTTTTTGAAAATATAAAATTTTATTGATTCAAATATTATTATCCAATTCCAAATTTCTATTGGAGAAAAATAAATATTAAAATCACACACACACACATATATATATATATATATTTATAGTCACGCTGTATTCATGATTCAGGATTTCATTATTTATTTAATGTTGCCAAGGATGGCAAAGAGCATTAACGATTTTTTATTTATTGATTCTATTTATAAAAATAAAATAAATAAATAAAAATTAATATTATTTTATTATTGTATTAGCATTATTTTCTTTCTTTCTTTCTTTCTTTACAATTATTATTCTCACAAAGGGCATCTTTGGTACTGCATCAAATTTTAAAACAACCATATTTGAAAAAAACTACTTTGGGCTGCTTTTTACAAATTGACGCAAAAATAAATTATTTATAAATATAATTATTCGAGGGTCACTTTTTCAAATAGTTTACAAACATAATTGGAGAAGATTATTATTTTTCAACAATTGATTATTCTTTTCATTCTATATGTCACATGATTACGAATATCCAAAAGATTTCAAAGGGCCTAAGAGAAAGTGCATATACCTTCTTTATTATTATTATTATTATTATTATTAAGAAATTCAAATTTAATTTGGATAGTTTCAAAGGTTAAATTATTAGAAATATCCTCGATTTATTTTACATATTTTACCTCATTTCTCTCGTAATTTAAAGTAAATATTGTAATAATCATTAAAGCAATTACATTGTTTTTGCTAAAAGCTATAGCCAAAGAATCAAAAACATTTGTTAAAAATTCTGCATGCAAATTATATATATATATGTTTTACTAAAAATATATTTATGCTAACAAACTATTAGTTTAGTTATTAATTATTGGCTAATATTTTCAATTAATAGAATAAGAGCAACATAGGTTATTCAGTAATTAAAATTTTTTTTAAGTCAAGATTTTTCTTATTTTGCCAATCCAACTTCTAATTTATTCATTTGTGACCATTTTTCATATTCTTAGGCTTGTTTTTTGTGAAACACCTGTATAAATCTATGCATACGATTTCTAAAAGACAAAAATTCATTGGTAGAAAGCTTATATTAAAAAAAATGTTGATGGATGGAAAGCTCAATCACTTCATAATAGATTTTGATTGAACAAAGCAAATTGCCAATGTGACACCCTTATTCGTAGTATCATCACCTCTTTTTTGAGATTAGGAATCGTGCAATTTTTTTGCCATTGGTTTCATTATACCATTTTAGATATTTTACTTGACGAATATTCTTTCATTTGGGAGTACTCTGATCCTAAGGAAATATTTATAAATGAGTTTTCTTTTATTGTAGCCATGTATTTTACTAGAACTAATTGATGAATGTTTAATGTTGTGAAGCCTATATTCTCGAGGTAATTGAACAATTTTAGATTGTTAGGAATAGACAAATATTAAAATTATTATTTAATAATTCGTGGCCACTTGAGTGATTAGTCTATTGTTTGATTGTTATGAAAGTTTACAAACATAATAGAATATCAACACATCGATGAGATGTTAGATTTGGGCAATATTTTCTTTTTTGAGGATTTGACTATGTTGTTAGGATATGTTTTAAAAATCATTCATATTATTGACTTTGAAAATATTTTATCTTGTATATATATTTATTTATTAATAAAAAAAATTTATTCACAAATATAAGTTGTTTTTTTTATTTAGTAATGCATGCAAATAAAGTATATTTATGAATTATTTTGATAATTCATTTAACTGTTAAATAAAATTATTAAAACTATTTTTTACAGAAGTATATTGAATATCTCTAGTAAATATCATGAAATGATATTAGTGCAAGTAATGTAAAAATTACGTTATTAGAACATCAGTATGGATTAAATAGTTAGAGAAATATTTTTTTTCAAATATGACTACATAAAAATAAATTATATAATAATACATATAGTTAATAATTTATCATATAATGACACTAGCGTGCAATGATATATAAGTACAAAACTAATAATGTCTTATATGATAAAACTAGTTTGATCATATGTTATTTACATTTAAAAATAAATTATAGTTAAGATGGGATCTATTAGTCCAATATATAAAATAGGAATTTTCGTTAACTTGATTTATATTTAAGTTTTTAAACGAACATTGATAAATGACTAAAACAATAAATTACTAATCAATATAATTAAATATAACAAGAAGATGATTGTATGACGAATTCAGTGCATATTGATTGATATTTTGCATTTATATCATTATAGGATTTTAACATACTATAGACTTTTGCTCAAATATGATTGGATAACGAAAGAATTTTACTTACACAATATATATAATTGAGATGAGGTTCAATGAAATACTATTTTATTGTACTTTAGAGTTATAGCACATTACTGGATATTAACCATAGCCATTGAACTTTCGAATTATTCAAAATTTAAAAAGTTTGTTATGAATTCACGGTTATTTTACAATAAATTTATATAGTTACACCAATAACTAAAGTTATTGAGAAATATTTAAGAGGAAAAAAATATTATAAGTAACAAAACTAGCATTTTTGAAATAATATATATATATATATAAATGTTATCTATATTTATAATTTTTTAAAGTATTTGAAGAATTTTTATAACTTTACATTATAATGTAATTTAAAGTGAATTACATAGTCAAATTGGTAATATGAATTATTAAAGAGTCTAAATACAAATATGTAATTATTGGATAGTCACACTTAAACTATTAAATTTATACTTAATTATATTTACTTAATAGTTAAGTAAATTTTTTATATTTAAGTATAATATAGTTAATTTAGTAGCTATTACTCATATTTGTGTCTCTTTGCAAGTAATACAAAATAGTTGCACATTGTAAAAGGGTGAGATTGTATTAAACATGGCTAATGGAAGAACTTTTGCTGCAAATGCCAAAAGATCTTGTCTTCTCATATTAGTTACAGGGCACATTTTGAGTTTGAATTCTATATTGTATTTTGTTAGGGCCATTAGAAATATTATTTCTATTTTTGTATTATGTAAATATAGTTACACTATATAGTTTAATAAAAATAAATGTTTGATACATTTAAAAATGTATTTGTTGGTAGAGCGGTAAATACGAACAGTTTGTATGTTATTGAATTATATAATACATGTTCTATTAAATTTTTTATAAGAAAAAGAAATCAAAATGAAATAAATACCAAATTTTTATGGCATCATAGATTAGGTTATATCAGAGAAAATTGAATGATTTAGTTTAAAGAAAGTGAGATTTAAAGCCTATTGGGTTTGAAACCTATTCAACTTGTGAGTAATGTCTTAAAAGTAAAATGACCAAATCACCCATTAAGAGTAAAGGTAAAAGAGTTAAATAACTATTAGAACTTATATATACAGATGTGTCTGGACTATTCAGTAAATAGGTTTGAAAAGGATTTGAGTACTTTATTATCTTTATTAATGATATATCAAGGTATGAGCATGTGTATTTGATGAAATATAAATCTAAATTCTTTAAAAAAATTCAAAAATGAAGTAGAAAAACAAACAAGAAAGAATATTAAATTTTTGCGATCAAATGGTGGAGGAGAATAATTGAGTATAGAATTTTAAAAATTCTTGAAAGATAGGGAAATTGTTTATCACTTGATTACTCCTTACAAGCCACAACTTAATAGTGTGGTGGAAAAGAAAAGTCGTACTCTATTAGATATGTTAAGGTCAATGAAGAGATTCAAACTTGTCAATGTATTTGTACTTATATGTCCTTCAGATTGTTTGTATATATTCTGAATAAAATCTCATCACAATCAATTCAAAAGGCTTTATATGAAATATGGAGTGGAAAAAAACTCAATTTCAATTATATGAGAATTTGAGTTTATTCAACTTATATTAAGTTAATTAACACTAATTAGTTAGAAGAAAAATTAGAAAAAAAATCAATTTATTAGATATCCTAAAGATATTTATGATATTATTTATATTTTCCTTCTATCAAAGAGTTTTTATCAGTAGAAATACATACTTCTTATAGAATAAGTTTTTAGAAGAAGAAGGTACAGATAGAAATATTAAACTTCAAAAAAAGTCCTTAGAGTCTCAAACTGATACTAATGTAGGTAAATCGTACAGTTACTATACCTCAATATCAATTTCAGTTAGGAGATCTTCTAGAGTTTTGATACCTTTAGAATGATATGAGTTTTTCTATAAGTATGACTGTGACTCATACTTAATGGAATAAATTGATTATGGTCATAATCCTATAAGTTATAAGGAAGTTATCTTGAATAGAAATTCAGGTAAATTGATAAAGGCAATAAATTTTGAGATTCAATCTATGTATGCCAATCAAGTCTGAGCAATTGTTAATGCACTAGAAGGAATAGTTTCTATTAGCTATAAATGGATCTTCAAAATACTTGATTGGTGACAAAAAGTTATACTAAGAAATAAAAGTTGGATTATAAGGAGATCTTTTTACTAATGGCTATAATTAAATCCATCCGAATTATATTAGCCATTGATGTATACTATGTTTATAAAATCTGGTAAATAAATGTAAAAATTACATTTTCTCAATAAAGTATCTTGAGAAAAATATTTATATCTAACAACTCGCGAATTTTGTATCCGTCACAGATAGAAAATAAGGTATGCAAGTTATATTAATCCACTTATAGATTGAAACAAACTTTCAAAAGCTGAAATATTTGATTTGATGAGATGATCGAATCATATGAATTTGTAAAAATTCTTGATGAACCTAGTGTTTATAAATAAGTTAAAGATCATTCTATCATGTTTTTCATATTGCATGTAGATGACATTTTATTAATAGGTAATAATGTTTGCATGACAACTAAGGTAAAAATCTTGTTGTGCAATATCTTCTCTATGAAAAACTTAAGAAAGATGACCTATATCCTTAGAGTTCATATTTATGGAGATAAAATGAAAAAGATAATTATATTATTCAATAATTATGTATAAAAAAATGTTGAAAAAATTTGACATAGAGAACTTTAAGAGAGGGCTCCTACCCTTTATTCATGATCTTTATTTTTCTAAAAATATAGATCTAAAGACTGGTTAAGAGCAACAATGGATGCGTAACGTATCTTATGCTTCGGCTATAAGTAGTTTGATGTATACAATGCTATGCATGAGATCTGATATAGCATATGCCGTAACTATTACAAGTAGATATTAAGTTAATCTAGGGGAAAAACATTACTCAATGGTGAAATTGTTTCTTAAGTACTTGAGAAGAACTAAAGATTTAGTTTTGAACTATGGATGTTAAAAGTTAAACATTCAGGAATACTTAAATTTAAATTTTTAGTTTGATATTGATGATAAAAAGTTTATCTTAATATTTATTTTTATATGTAATGGAAGAGCTATTAGTTAAAAAAGTTTCAAATAAACTACAACAGTAGACTTTACTGCTGAAACTTAATATATTTCTACTTCAAAATTAGCAAAAGAGGCTGTTTGGATACGAAAGTTTATATATGAACTTGGTATAATTTCTAACATAGTATATCTGATAATCATATATTGTGATAATATTAAAATTATTGCACAAGCAAAGAAACCGAGAGTGCACCAAAATTTTAAACATATTCAACGTAAATATTACATTTTGAGAAAGTTCATTAGAATTTAAAAAATATTGATCTAGAAAGTATTTTAAGCAGACAATGTCGCTAAGCCATTGACTAAAGCGATATCATATAAATAGTTTGACCATTATCTTGAGAAGATAGGTATGAGATATAACAGTGAATGATTTTAATGTAAATAGTAATTTGTTAGGATATGTCTTAAAAGCCATTTGTTTTATTAGTTTTGAGGGTATTTTGTCTTGTATATACATTCATTTATTAATAAAAGAAAGAGTTTATTGTTCACAAATATAAGGTGTTTCTTTTATTTAATCTTGTATACCAATCAAATATATTTGTGAATTGTCCTGATAATTTAGTAAAATTACTATTAAGTAAAATTACTAAAATTATTTCCTACAGAGATGATAGCGAATGGGCAATGATATCATATAATAGGTATGCTGAATGTTTTCGGTAAATATAATAAGATGATATTAGTACAGGTAACGTAAAAGTCACGTTATTGGGACATTAGTATGGTTTAAATAGTTAAAAAATTATTTTTTCTAATATGACCATACAACGATAAATCACATAATAATGTATGTTGTCAATGATTTATTGTATAATTGTACTAGTATGTGATATTATCTTTAGACTTGAAATATCATAATCAAATTTAGTGTAAATGCACATGATTTATATGGTATATAAATATGAGACTAATTAAATCTTGTATAATAAAATCAGTTTAGTCATATATTGTTTACATTTAGTAATGCATAATGGTCAAGACGAGATTTATTGATTCGATATATAACATTAGAATTTTTGTTGACTTGATCTGAATTCGAATTTATAAATAAATATCGATAGTGACTGAAACAGTAAATCACTGGTCAGTATAATTAAATATCACATAAAAGAGTTCGTGGTGATTAGTTCAATACATATTGATCAATAGTTTATATTTATATCAATACAGAATTTTGATATACCATGCACTTTTGCTTAATTAGAATTAGATAATGGAAGAATTTTACCCACATGATATATATAATTAAGATGAAGTTCGATGAAACACTACTTTATTGTGGTTTAGGGATTATGACATATTATTAAATATTAATCATAGTTGTTGAACTTTCAAATTGTTTGAAATTTAAAAAATTCGTAATAAATTTATGACTATTCTACTATAATTTTACATAGTCACATCAATAACCAAAGATATTGAGAAATATCTAAGAGAAAAAATATTATTAATAAGAAAGTTAGCAATTTTGAGATAATGTATAGGTCAAAATAAATATATAAAAATATTATATAGATTTATAATTTTTTAAAGTGTTTGAAAAATTTTCATAACCTTCTATCATAATATAATTTAATGTAAATTATATGGTGAAATTGATAATATAGATTATCAAAGGATTTAAATATAAATGTGTAATTATTGAATAATTATACTTAAAACTTTTAATTTATACTTAATTATATTTATTTAATAGTTAAGTGAATTTTTTATATTTAAGTATAAGGACTAAAATGTACAAAATGACAATTATTGAATGATTATCATTTTGTTTATACTAGATATTTGTTCTTTATTAAAAAGTAAGGATAATTTTAAAAATGTATGAATATGTTTAAGTATAAAGATTGGCTTATTTTACTAAATTTGAAAAAAAGAAAAATTACTATAAACCCTTACTTTCTTTCCCATATTTGGCCACTTTCTTTCTTGCTTTGATTGGTTAAATTATAGAATATTCACATTATTGAAGATATTTTTTCATCACTCAAGCATTATGTATTAAATAAATTAATCTTTTGGTGAAAATTTTGCATATATATATGATATATGTCATTATGGCTCACCGTTTGTTTATAAAAAATGCTTGAATGGTTCAAGTTTGTTGTTTGATGCATGTTATTCTAGAAATTATTCTTTCATGTGTTACATACTAAGTGTTGAAATTAAATCTCAATCTAACAAAGAACAATCAACACTAAATTGCATGCAAACCCTAGAAACAAGTCAAATTCAGAAGAACAAAAAAGAAGAAAAAAAAAGAACAGAAGAACAAATTTTAAAGAAGGTTTCTTGTATTGATATTCAACTGTGTATTATCACTATTCAATGCTTTTGTAAACAAGTTTAAAGCCAAGTTATATAGTTGCTCTTTACATGTGTAAAGTAGTTATTCAACTTACTAATTAACTAACTTTAATAAATTAGCATAATAAGAAAAACATAATTATAGTTAAAATTCTTCACCTTCTTTTTGTTTCTCTAAAACAACATACAACCTTCTTTACTTCAAGTTATGAAACTTTCACATTCAAGAACTACAAGCATTCAAAAGCAACTTATAACCAGTAACTTACACATGCAGTTAATCAACAACAACTAGCATACTTAACAACTATTAACAAACCTCATTGTTCTAAATTAAGCAATTATAAATAGTGCTTAAATTTTACACGTCTAGCAATCTTAATCAACATATTAGTTATCTTCTATACTAATCTTAAGTAATTCAATCTTACCACTTACTATTTCTTTGATACTAAAGTACAATTTCATATCAATGTGTTTAGTTATTTCATGAAACATATAATCCTTGGTTAATAATATTGCACTTTGACTATCATAAAGATGTTAATTGACTTTTGTGTTAAAAAGTATTAAGTGTTTCAAGTTAGGAAGGTAATCATACTAGACCTCTTCTAAAGTTTTGGAGTTTAGATTAGTTACTCGACATCTATTCAACAAATATACAATTATTGTAATAGTTTCTATCCATAATAATTTTAAAAGCCCTGCACTTATCAACATACATCTAACTCTATCCATCAATCTACTATTGTGTCTTTCAATAAGGCATTTTACTGGAGTGTGTACATAATTGTCCTATGCCTTTCTATTCCTTTCTTCTTGCAAAAATCATTAAAGATTTCATTAAAAAGCTTTATCTTATTATCAATTCTTAACACATTAATTTTCTTATCCTTGTAGTTTTTAACTAAGTCTTCCAATCCTTGAAGTTGCTAAACACTTAATCTCTGTTTTTCAGAATGTACAGCCATACTTTCCTAGAGTAATCATTTATGATTGACATGAAATATCAAGTTTCATCTAAAAATGCAACCAAAGATGACCTCTAAATATGTGATTATAAGTAATTAAGCACTTCTTTTGTTCTATAAGCTTTCATCCAAACTTGGCTCTTACCCAAACTTGGCTCTATGGTGTTTCCTAACACACAAGATTCATAAACTTTTAAGCTGTTTTAAAAATTATCACTTAACAAACCCTATTTCTTGAATTATAGTCCTTTTTCCTTACAACTTATGATGCTAAATTTTTGTGCAATCTAGATCAATGCACCAAATGCTCCTTAAATATACTATGCAAAACTTAATACATTCAACACAATACTTGAAACATATTTAAAATGGACTTAAAAAGCAATATGATTAAATGCAAAATTTGAAATCACTAACGCAAAATTTAAAATCTAAGAACAATTAGAGAAAGTAACGTTCAATTTAAAATACATAACACCAAACTCGTAACATTCAATACAATACTTAAAATGTCTTTAAAATAGACATAACACACTTAAAATGACTAATATAAATCTTAAAATTGAGGGATAAATAATGCAAGTAAACTCAAGGTGTTCAATGTAAGACTTGATACATTGTACACAAAATTTGAACATGTATAAAATATAAAATACTTGAAATTATAATACAAAATTTGAAATGACAATCATAAAAGTTGAAACTGAGAAAGATTGGATGTAAGTAATATTAAATTTAAAATCCACAATCCAAAATTTGATACATTTAACATAAAACATAAGATATGTTAAAAATATACCTAAAATATTATACAAAAAATTTGATTTAGTAAAATTTTAAATAATTATAATATTATTAATTAATTTTTTTTAATATAAGATAAATTAAATATAATATACAATTTAGTGACACAGGACAATTGTCTACAAAATTTATTCTGTCTGGTTATATAAAATTTGGCTATAATATATTAATGGTACGCTTGGTAGTATGTATTAGCATATATTATAAATTAACACATATTTGCTGTAATGATGTATTGCACTGTATTAATATTCAATTTTTTGAAAAAATTATACTAGTACTTAAAATATAATAAATAGAAAAAGATTGTGTGTATATTATTAAGAAATTATACTTCTATTTATTTTGAAAAAATTATACTAGTACTTAAAATATAATAAATAGAAAAAGATTGTGTGTATATTATTAAGAAATTATACTTCTATTTATTTTGCTAATAAAAATCAAATTGTTGAGCCATTTTTTTTTATGGATATGAAATTTATAATTAATTATTATGGATCTAATAATTTGATCTACTTGAAATTTAAATTATAAAAATTTTGGTAGCATAACATTTTTTTCCTTTAATTTTACCCAAATATAGACCCATCCAAGAACACATTCAAGATAATTTCATAAAATAAACAATTAACACAATTTTGATTAAAAATGCCTTAATTAAAAAATCAAAGTATCATATATATCATAACACAAAAAAGGAATTTACTATTATAACCATTCCTAAGCAAAAAATTTTTGGCTAAATAAAATAAAGTTTAGCCACTATTATCATGCAATAATATTGTCACATACATCAATTTTTGCCCACCCTATAATTGCTTGAATTTTATAATCTAGTTTGGTTTTTATTAATGAGATTTAGGGCCACAAGTTCTTCCTCTTTAGCAAGCCCTGTACCTGAGCTAACAAGTACTTAGTAATTTTATTTATGCTTTTTAATGATTGTGTCTATACTTCTTAAAATATAAAAGCAACTTCCTTGATATTTTTAGACATACTATCATAAGTCTTGATCTTTTCCTACTCATTGTGGTTGAGTTGAATCGAATAGAATATTAAGAACTTAAGGATCAAGAAATGAATACTAAAAATTTAATACCTTCATCAACTTCAATATCATCATCATTATCACCAATATTCATTTCTTTTGGTTTATTTCATTAACCTTGTCAATTGAAGTTTTTGCACCTTTTTCAATTGCACGATCTTTTCCATATGTATATATATTGGCCAGCTTTTCATAAAGTGGGTATGGCTTGTTTTTCCAATTTTTTATTTCTCAGTAAAACTATAATATAAAAATCAAGTGAAAATATAGATAAATCAATTAAAATATATATCAAGTTGTCAAATTTTTACAACAAAAAAAGTCATAGCACTAATATGTACATACAATTGCCAAAGTTCTTCATTATAGACTTTTACACCTTTTTTTTTTTTTTACATTATTCCATCTAAAACCATTAGTATTCAACATATCAAATATTATATCATTTAATTTTTTTAATTTTCTCATTTTTTAGTCAATTGTCATGTCTTAACCTCGAGGCTATCACCTGATAATAACCGCGTGTTAGAGTATGCCCTAGAAGTTATTTGTATTATTAGTTTTAGGATATTTTTGTCTAGTACATGCATTATGTATTAATAAATGAAAGAATTCTTTATTCACAAATATAAATTATTTTCTTTATTTAGTCATGTATATAAATAAAGTATATTTATAAATTATCTAGATAATTTATTTAATAGTTAAATAATATTATTAAAATTATTCTCTATAAAGGTAATATCGATTAGATAATGATATCACATAATAACATATTAAATGTCGCCGATAAATATTATGAGATGATATTAGTGTGAATAATATAATGACCATGTTATCAAGATATTAATATAGAATAAATAGCTGGAGAATTATTTATTTGAATATGACCACACAATGATAAATTACATAATACTGCATGTAGTCAATGATTTATCGTGTAATTAGACTAGTGTGTGACGTTGCTTTTGACTTGAGACATCACTTATGAATTCGGTGTAAATGCACGTGGTTCATATGGTAAATAAATACAAGACAAGTCACGTCTAGTAGTCACGTCTAGTAGGATAAACTCGATTTGATTACATGTTATTTGCATTTAGAAACATGCAATGATCAATATGGGATCCATTGACTCGATACATATAAGATCGGAGTTTCTGTTGCTACAGAGACCAGAAGATTATGCTTTCTCATATTGGCAACTAAACATATTTTAAGTTTAAAATCTGTGTTGTATTTTACTAAATCTAGCGAAAACATCATTTTTATTTTTATATTATGTAAATTTAGCAAAAACATCATTTTTGTTTCTATATTATGTAAATCTAGTTACTCTATACAGTTCAATGGAAATAAATGTTTTAATACATTTTAGAAATATATTGGTTGACAAAGTAATAAATACAAATGGTTTGTATGTACTTGAGCTATATAATACAAGTTCTGTTAAATTAGTTATCAAGAAAAGAGATCAAAATGAAATAAACTCTAAAATTTTGTGGCATCACAAATTAGGTTATATCGGAGAAAAATGCATAATTTAGCTTGAAAAAGTGGGATTTTAGGCCTATTGGGTTTGAAACCCTATCCACCTTGTAAATCATATCTTTAAGGTAAAATGACCATATCACCCTTTAAGAGTAAAAGAGATAGAGCTAGTGAACTATTGGAACTTATACATATAAATATGTGTGGACTATTTATCAAATAAACTCGAAGAGAATTTGACTACTTCATTACCTTTATTGATGATATTTCACGATTTGGGTATGTGTATTTGATAAAATACAAATTTGAATCCTTTAAAATGTTCAAAGAATTCAAAAATAAAGTAGAAAAACAAACAAAAAATATTATTAAATCTTTAAAATCAGATCATATAGGTGAATACTTTAGTATTAAATTTTAAAAATTTTTGATAGAAAATGGAATAGTTTTCCACTTGACTCCTTCTTATACGTCACAACTTAATGGTATGACAGAAATGAGAAATCGTACCTTATTGGATACTGAACGATCCATAATAAACTTCATAGATTTGCCATTATATTATATGGAGTTATGTCCTATAGACCGTTGTGCATATCTTGAATAAAGTTTCATCGAAATCAATCCAAAAGACTCTATATAAGATATAAAGTGGTAAAAAACTTAGTTTTAATTATATAAAAATTTGGGGTTACTCAAATAATGTTAAATTAATTAGCATTGATAAATTGGAGCAGAAATCAGAAAATGGTCAGTTCATTGAATATCCTAAAGATAGTTTATGATATTATTTCTATTTTTATTTTGATTAAAGAATATCAATCAGCAGGAATGTACATTTCTTAAAAAATGAGTTCTTAGGAAAATGTGACGTAGGTAGAAATATTGAGTTTGAGAAAAAGTCTTTAGTGCCTCAAACTGACACTGCTATAGTTGAATCGTTTAGTCAACAGGCTTTAGTACCAATTATAATCTGAAGATCTTTTAGAGTGTTAAAATTTTTAGAGTGATACGGGTTTCTCCACAAACAGGGTTATGACTCGTACATAATGGGAAAAATTGATTATAGTGATAATTATAAAAGATATGAGAAAGTTATCTTAGATATAGATTCAAGAAAATAGCTAAAGGCAATTGAGTCTGAAATTCAGTCCATGTATGCCAATTAGGTTTAGACAGTTGTGGATCTGTTAGAGGAGATAATTTTTATTAGTTGCAAGTAGATCTTTAAGAGAAAGATTAGCAAAGATGGCTACGTAAAAACCTATAAAGTTAAGTTAGTAGCGAAAAATTATACTCAGAAACAATGGCTAGATTATAAGAAGGCCTTTTCACTAGTAGTTATAATTAAATTCATCCGAATTATGCTAGCTATTGTTGTATACTATGACTATAAGATTTGGCAAATAGATGTAAAAACTATTTTTCACAATAGGTATCTTAAGAAAAATATTTATATGGAATAGTTTATAAGTTTTGTATACATTACAGATAGGAATAAGGTACGCAAATTGCATCGATCCATTTATATATTGAAGCAAGTTTCTAGGAGTTGGAATATATGATTTGATAAGGTAATCAAATCATGTGAATTTATAAAAAATTTAGATGAACTTTGTGTTTATAAATAGATTAGAAATCATGCTATAATATTCTTCATATTATATATGGATGATATCTTACTGATAAACAATAATACTAGTATAATACTAAAGTAAAAATCTAGTTATTCAGAAACTTCTCTATAAAAGGCTTAGGAGAGCTACTTATGTCCTTGGAGTTCGCATCTATAAAGATAAAACGAAAAGGATAATTAGATTATTTCAGAAATTGTACATATAAAAAATATTGAAAAACTTTAACATGGAGAACTCTAAGAAAGAACTCTCACCCTTCATCCACAGTTTTTATCTTTCTAAAGATATGGATCTAAAAATTGATGAGGAGCGTAATATACCTTATGCTTTGGCAATAGGTAGTCTGATGTACGCAATGCTATGTACAAGGCTTAATATAGCATATACCGTAAGTGCTACGAGCAAATATCAAGCTAATCCAGGAGAGGAACATTGGTCAGTTATGAAATCAATCCTTAAGTATTTAAGAAGTGCTAAGGATTTAGTTCTAAGTTGTAGTGTTAAGAATTGAGCATTTAGGGATGCTTAGACTCTGATTTTCAATTAAATGTTGATGATAGAAAATCTATCTTAACATTTATTTTTGTATACAATAGAAGAGTTGTTAGTTAGAAAAGTTTCAAATAAACTATGACAATTGACTCTACAACATAAACTGGATATATTGCCACTTCAGAAGTAATAAAAGAGGTAATTTGGATGCCAAAATTCGTATTTAAACTTAGCGTGGATTCTAACATAGGTTATCTAATAACCGTATTTTGTGACAACACTAGAGCTATTACTCAAGCAAAATAACCAAGAGCACATTAAAAGTTTAAACATATTTAATGTAAATATCACATTTTGAGGGAATATAAAATGCACCGAAGAAATTAGAAAATATCTTTAACAGACAATATGGTTGACCTATTGAATAAAGCAATAACACATAAATAACTAAATCTATATATTGAGAAGATAGGTATGAGATATCATTATGAATTACTTTAGTGCAACAAATGACTATTTGTGTTATCAACTTCAGGGATATATTTATCTTGTACATATACTATGTATTAATAAAAGAAAGAGTTTTTTATTCATAAATATATTTTTTTTATTTAGTCATACATATAAATAAAGTATAGTTATGAATTGTTCAAATAATTTATTTAATAGTTAAATGATCATATCAAAACTGTTTCTTACGAAAGTGATATCGATTAGGCAATGATATCACATACTAGATATACTGAATATCACCGATAAATATCATAAGATAATATTAGTGCGAGTAACATGATAGTCACGTTATTAGAACATTAATATAGAAAAAATAGTTTGAGAACTATTTATTTAAATATAGCCACATAATGATAAATCACATAATATTACATATAGTTAAGGATTTATCGTTTAGTTGTACTAGTGTGCGACATTGTTCTTTATCATAATACATCATTGATAAATTCAGTATAGATACATATGGTTTATATGATGAATAAGTACGAAACTAGTTACGTCTAATGTGATAAAGTTAGTTTGGTCACTTGTTGTTTACATTTGATATATATAATGATTAAAACGGGATTCGTTGACTTGATATGCATACGATCAGAATTTTTATTGACTCAATCTAGATTTGATTTCTCAAATAGATATTAATAAATAACTAAAGAAATAAATCTCTGGTCAAGGCAATCAAATGTTACATGAAAGAATAAATGGTGACGAGTTCAACGCATATAGATTGATGATTCATAATTTCACCAGTAAAAGATTTTGATATACCATGGACTCTAAATTGATTGAGATTAGATAATAAAAAAATTTTACTCACACGATATGTACAATTAAGATAAGGATTAATGAAGTATGCCTTCATTGTGAATTAGGGATTATGACACATTACTAAATATTAACCATAGTCGTTAAATAATCAAAGAGTTTAATAAACTTAAAAAGTTTGGAATAAGTTTACGACTATTTCACAATTAAGTTACATAGTTACACCCATAATTAAAGGCAATGAGAAGTATTTGAAAGTGATAATATTATTAAAAATAAAGATTAGTAGTTTTGAGATAATTTTTAGGTCAATATATATATATATATATAATGGTTATATATATTTATAAATTTTTTAAAATGGTTAAAGAATTTTCTTAGATTTACATTGAAATATAATTTATTATAAATTATATGGTCAAATTAATAATAATGATATCTAAGAATTTAAATGAAAATTGTAATTATATAATAATTATACATTAACCTATATATATACTTAATTACAATTTAGTTAAAAGTTAGCCAAATATTTATATTTAAGTCCAAGAATTTAAATGTATGAAATAAAAGTAATGTAATAATGACCATTTTATCTATGCCACCTATACACTTTTAATTAAAAATCAATGGTAAGAATGGAAAGGCTTGGATTTTTCAAGTATATATACATGAATTTTACCAATTTATGGATGAATTAAGTTCCACAAACCCTAGCTCATATTCTCGTATTTGGCCAAGCTTCCCCATGACACTTTGATGCTACAAATTGTGGAGACTTCGCACAATTGAAAGTTTTCTATCATCTCTCATCAAGTAAATAGCAAAAATTCATCCAAAATTAGTTATTTTATGCACATATATGATATGTGTACTCTTGGCCCACCATATGTTTGTAAAACTATTTCAATAAATATATATTTTGATTTAATGTATGTTATATTATTTCAATCCAATACCGCATACCCTCAAATTATGCCCCATTAACATGAAATATCCCACGATAGTCAACAAGGTTATTAAGGATCATGCACTTCATTTATATAATTAAAATACATACATATAATTACACTTAAAATTGCCTATAATACAGATATTTTTAAAAGTCTAGAAAAAAACAAATAAAGTATGAATTTTAAATAATATCAAAAATATATATTATAAAATATCAAAATACTATGTGAAAACATTTCGCCGGTGGACCCTAAAGAATATAAGATGAATCATGGATCCTATACTTAAAACAATGCAGAATTAACTAAATTTACATGCACTTTTCAATCATAAAACTGAAGGATGAGATAAGATGAGTATATAATACTCAATGAGTAAATCATTATGCAAAATAAAATTTAAGTAATGAATATGGGAACATTGCATCGTAAACAAAGAAAAAGTAAATCTTATTTCAAAACACATTTTAAATAAAATCATATACTTGTGCATTTTATCCTTAAACAACTAGTTTAGCCTTCTTGTGTTACCTTAGCTTAGAGTAAATACCTAAGACCATTAACAAGTTTATTCATGTAGAAACCATATATTTTGCATAAAGATACATGTTTATAAAATTAGATTATCATTTTACTTTTCAATAAATTAAATATTGGTATTCAAGAAAAGAATATTTGTCTGTCTTACTAATATTAGCCTGAGTAGTTATATGGTGATAATAGTAACTATCCTCGTGTAACCACTCACTAGTTGGCGTACCTGAAATAATTTTCCTTATAACAATTTCATATAATGCATACGATCACTTATGCAACCCTTTTATAGATTCATTCATAAGCTACTTCTTATAATACTATAAGAACACCAATACTAAAATCGGTCCATTGGCTGTATCACCTATAAATTAAAATATAAATCAAATCATTTCAAATATAACACCTATAAGCCCTGAGGGCCAATATGAAAAAAAGAAAAAATCAAACTCATTAATTTATTCCACAACAATAATATAATTAACCATATGCTAATAATTTATTTACCCATAAATATCATATCCTAATTTCTATTTTATAATTAAACAACTGTTTAAAATAAATCATTCATTTGAAAAATAGTTTTAAGAATATTTAAAATAATGTAATAATTTATTTACAGTTCAAGAGAGAGTATACACTTCTTAATTTGTTCCCACACTAGTTTAAATTTCATCTCGAAATGTTAACGTTTAAAGAACACATATACTTTTTATTAAATACCAGACTCCAATAAGATACTTATCTACTTAATATGTAATATACATACGTAATGAATATAAATCTCTAAGTAGACACATATATTAAGACTCGAGTCTACACAAAATTATTTTTAAAAAATAATAAAATTTTTAGTCAAAATTAATCTTCAAGGATAGTTTGATAATTTCAAATATGTAATGTCAAACCTTCAAAAAGTGTTCTCTTCAAGCAACAAACTGAACTTTCTAAACTTTTCAATAGTTTTTGAATCACTCAAATTGAAAGTCGTTTACAAAATTAGCAGACAAAATGAACTACATTGACTTGTTATAACACTCGTGCTACAGTTACTTCCTATAGTACTTGCTACAATACTCATGAATTTTACAAAAATCAAAAGCTCTAACATCAAAATGCTAGGTTGTGGCAATAAAACGAGTTTTTGCACAATAAAAATGAGAAAAAATAAGAAATGAATATTTTTAATTAGATCAATAAACTTTAAATTAGTTTTATGAGTACCCGTTGGAAAGATGTTTAAGTATACTACAACTTTGTTTCTAGTAAAATTTTCGCAAAAATGCTTTAATATTTCATAAACTAAGAAAAATTATAAGAAGGTCAAATTTTGTGAATAGTTTCAATCCGCTCTTAACTCTAAATTCGACCTTGATCAAATTGCATTGAAACTAAACTTTAGATCGAGTTTCCAAACCTTAAAAATAATATCTCTAGATTGTAGTTTAAGCCTTAAAACATTTCTTAAATCAAAATTTCAATTCAACATCAACAAAATTCTATTTCAACACTGAACTAAAAACTCTTACCATTTAATCAATTCCTATGCAACAAAATCCAATGACAAGGTCTCTTCATTCACAAATAAGTCATAATCATCTTCAAACATCATAATTAATTTCACAATTCAAAAAAACCAATCTATAATACATAAATATATGTTTTAATATTTAAACTAAAATAACTAAATAAAAAGAATTTAAAACTTTCATATGCTTAAAAATCTTGCCCAACTTAATGAAAACTTTAAAAACTTGTAAGAATTGTTGGATTGTACTTGCCCAAATTAAGTTTACAAACCCTAATGAAGTTTCTATAGAGAAAGTGGAATCTTTGAAGAAAAGAGATGGAGGATTGAGGAAATATGGGCGAGATTTATTAGAGTGGAAAAATAGGGGAAAAATGGATGAGATTGAGTATATATGGGTGAGTGGGAGATGAGAAGAAGAAGGAAAATTAAAGGAGTAAAAGGGAAAGGACAAGTAGAATAAGGGAGAAAAGGAAGAATGTGGGTTTTAAATAAAAAAAAGTTTTTAGGGCTATTTAACCAAAATACTCTCCTCCTTTTTTTAAAATTTCAAAAATGTCATTTCTTATTAATATAATTTAAATAAATAAATATTTAAACTCATAAAAGTAAATAATGAACTTTAAAATATATTAACTAGTTATGAAATGTGTGTATGTATGAATATATAATTTAAGCACAAAAAGACTTAATTATTCCTATGGTTCAAATGACAAATTTTATATCAACATACAAAAAAAACTTTAAATCGCAACCTAAAAGCGTTTCTATCAATGCCTTTTTCATCTGCGAAAACAAACCAAGTTTGAAAGTACCATTATTCACACATCTTTCTTTTGCATTATCTTATCTAGTATGTTCAACAATACTTCTTCTTCTTTTTAGTCCTTAAAAAAATAAATTAGACTATAAAAAAATTATTATAATTACAAAATTATATTTAAAAAATTAAAAATAAATATCTTAGTAACATATAGCTACAAAACAAGGTACAAACAATTGAAAGAAAATGAGAAAATTAAACTTACTAAATAGATACACAAAAGCCAAAAATTTGAAAGCTATAATTTAAGAGTTATAAGAAAACTAAAAAAAACTTTAACATAGAAAGCTAGCAAATCAAGATAAAAGAAATGTAAACAACAATCTATAATGGTTAAAATGAGAATGAAGACCTAGGACAACGAGTGAACAACCTAAGGACAACAAAAATGTCTTACACTTGGGTTGCGTTCAGAGGCGGCTAGTATTTGTTAAAGCAAAAGAGGGAAGGCTAACTAGGGCAATTATATAGATCAGGTTTAACTTGTAGGGATTGTGGGGATAAGGGTCAAGCCTAATCACTCTAACTTGGGCCATATTATTAAAGTTATATAGCCTAATGTAGCCTCATTAGGTTGTCCAACATTGGACATAAATTTTTTACGTAGTTCAACCTCATAATACAACCTAGTATAGTGAATCATACAAAACTTAGAAGTATCCTATACAATTTTTTTTTGGCAACATAAAATTTAAAAATTCTAACATAAAATTTGAAATAAATGACATAATAGTTAAAATATTAAAATTTGAAACATTAAAAATAAAACTTGAAATATAACATGTAAAACTCGAAATATAAAATTTAAGTATATAACATAAAAATTGAAACAAATGAATGTCATAATACATGACTGTATTGTAGTCAATCCTCAACTTATGTATGTGTATATATGTGTGTATACGCACACATGCTAATTTTGGGGAGGAGGTGTAGGGAGATTGTTTACAATATATACTATGTGTTTTACATTTAAAATTTTTAACTTTTAATTAATAATTTCAAATTTTTTACTTCTTCTTTAAATTTTTTGCCATATGTTTTATGTTTTGAATTAATCGTTTTAATTCTTATATTTTATATTTTATATTTTTGTGTTAATTATTTTAAAATTTATATTAAGTATTTTAAAATTTTTGTTCGTATTTTAAATTTATGTTAAGAAATGTAAAGTACATAAAATATATGTTAACAGTTTCATAAAGCACACACACACTTTCATTATATACAATGCACGAGATGTAACATTACATTCTACATACCATAAAATATATGTGATAATAATGGGCCGTCATACTGATGTAGTTGGACCATATGGTTGATGGGTTAGGAAACATAAATCGATCCGATTTGAGGAATTTGGGTTATGCTTTTTCCTAATGAGCCGAATCATCCAAAACATAAAAGCATATAGCATAAAGGATTAATTTGCGTGTTCGGCTGAGATGAACAAACTAAAAGAAAAAGGCATGGCTTTTTTGCTTTTGACAATAAATTACTGGTAAAATAACATTTGAGTCTTTAAATATTTATATTCTTATAAAAAAATATACTTTATTCATATACATAAGATAGCTCCCATTCTATGTCAAAATAACTGTAACACTCTTGATCATTAACACATTAGGAGGTATTTTAAGCATTTCAACAGGGGCAACTGGTTGGGGACCTATTTGTTGTATATATGTAATCTATATCATTATTTGTTATTATTCCATGGCTCTTAAAGATGAAAAAATATCTGCTCTCCTTAGTACTTCCGCACAGTTTACACCATTGCTGCAAGATTGTTCCAGGTTTAGTCAGTAAGTATCTTCTTAACTCCCTCTGAATTCGTTTTCACTTGCATTTTTGGCTCAGCCCTGTATTACTCTTTATTTACATGTACTCCCACTGAACTATTCTTGAATTTTTGTACTTTTTGGTGAAGTTTAGCTGCAGTGTAAACTGAACTGATTAGTTGAGCATTGTTTCGATCATGGAACTGAAGTGGATTTTCTATGTTCACCCTCGCAAAACCCTTAAATTACACGCACTGCTGCTCTTGTTTTTGATACTGCTATGCTCTTACCTGTCTGAATCTTTTGAGCTTCACCCAGAAGACAAATCTTCACTATTGTTATTCAGGTCAGGGATTCAAGACCCGAACCAGAAGTTGTCGACGTGGGTCGGGTCTAACTGCACCGTCTGGACCGGTGTAGCTTGCGAAAACCAGACCGGCCGTGTTGTGTCTATCGACTTGAGCAACATGAGCTTGTCAGGCCAAGTTCATCCCAGCTTGTGTAAATCATCATTTCTTGAATTCTTGATTCTGTCTCGGAATAACTTTATAGGTAAAATTCCGTCATGTTTGGGTGAGTTGACTGGTCTGAAGACTCTTGATCTTAGTTATAATAAGTTTGTTGGTGTTGTGCCTGATACAATGATGAGGCTTGGGAACTTGAGAGTACTAATTTTGAGTGGCAACGGAAAGTTGGGCGGCAATATTCCGTGGTGGATTGGGAATTTTTCAACAAATTTGGAGAAACTTGATCTAAGTTTTAATTCATTTCATGGGGAAATACCTGAAAGCTTGTTTTACTTGAAGTCGTTGAAGTATTTGGATGTTGAAGACAATTACTTGGTGGGTAATGCCCATGATTTTTATCAGTCTATGGTTGTTTTGAATCTTGGGTCAAATAGGTTTTCGGGTACTTTGCCTTGTTTTGCTGCTTCTGCAATGTCTCTAACTCATTTGAAATTGGCTAACAATTCTATTGTGGGTGGAATACCAACTTGTATTGCTTCACTACAAGCATTGACACATTTGAACCTATCAAACAATCACTTGAGTTATGAGATTTCGCCAAGACTTGTGTTTTTGCAGAAGTTGCTTGTATTGGATTTGAGTTTCAACGATTTGTCAGGTCCTCTTCCAAGCAAAATAGCTGAGACCACAGAGAAATCAGGGCTTGTTCTTCTTGACCTTTCTCACAATCAGTTTGCAGGTGAAATCCCGTTAAAGATTACTGAGCTGAAAAGTTTGCAAGCATTGTTTCTTTCTCACAATCTTCTCACTGGGGAAATCCCTGCAAGGATTGGAAACTTGACATATCTTCAAGTGATCGATCTCTCACACAACATGTTATCAGGCTCAATTCCTTTGAATATTGTTGGGTGTTTCCAGTTACTGGCATTGATTGTCAATAACAACAACCTTTCTGGAGAAATTCAACCTGAACTTGATGCTCTGGATAGCTTGAAGATATTGGATATTAGCAACAACAAGATATCTGGTGAGATACCACTAACTCTAGCGGGTTTGAAATCATTGGAGATTGTAGATTTCAGCTCAAACAATCTCTCTGGAACTTTGAGTGATGCGATAACCAAGTGGTCAAACCTCAAGTATTTCTCCATTGCTCGGAACAAACTCAGTGGAAATCTTCCTAGTTGGTTATTCTCATTTCAAGCAATTCAAATGATGGATTTCTCAAGCAACAAATTCACAGGGTTTATACCAGATGGTAATTTTAATATTAGCTTAGATTTCAACAACAGTGATATTGGTACAAGTATGCCTGCAAAACCATTCGTTTCATTCAGAAGTGTGACGATCAGAATTTCTGCAGCTGTCATTGATACAAATGAACTAAGCTTTAACTATGAGCTAATTTTGACAATTGGAATGGATTTATCAGATAATTTGCTGCATGGTGTGATACCAAAAGGTCTATTCCAACTGCAAGGTCTGGAATACCTGAATATATCGTATAATTTTCTTGATGGTCAGGTTCCAGCTTTGGACAGGATGAGAAGCTTGAGAGCCTTAGATTTGTCGCATAATTCATTGACAGGTCAGATTCCAGCAAACATCTCCAGCCTTCGAGATTTGACTCTTTTAAACTTATCTTACAACAGTTTATCAGGATTTGTTTCAGAGAAACAAGGGTATCAAAAATTTCCAGGTGCATTTGCTGGAAATCCTAATTTGTGTGTGGAGTCGACTGGAAGAGGTTGTAACAGTACAAGCCTTCCATTGGTGCCTGGAAAGACCTTAAGAGAAGAAATGACAGAGGGACCAATATCAATCTGGGTGTTCTGTTTAAGCTTCTTTGTCAGCTTCTATCTGGGTGTTGTTGCTCTGTTTTGTTGGGCACGGACAAGAAGATACATACTCAACACCAAAATATTATGTTAGGTTGCTTTGAAGAATGAAAAACTTGTATTGTAAATTTACATTTCTATTTCCTACTAGCATAGTTTAGTGTCCGTTTTATGATAATGAATTTGGCAATGGCAGTAAAAATGCATGGTAGTGTCACTGCATTTGTGATGGTTTAGATGATTTTATTTGTACTTCTACAATTGGATTTAAATCTTGCAATGATTGATAAAATGATATGTTTGTTTTCCTTTCCTCTCCTCTGAAAGAAGTACCGACTAATCTAACAATATGTTTGTCTTCATGTTGCCATGTTTCACTGATCCAAAAAATTATAAAAAATGTTATAAAAAAATAAAAAAAAAAAAGCATCACAAGTGATCCATATTTAACCTCACAGACGATACTTGAGTCTGTTAACAAGCATCTCAAAGTTATGACAACTTTTTTAACGTCACAAAGCATACATGCAATGTTTGTCACAAATAATAAATAATACAATAGTTTTCATTTTATTGTTATTTTGTACAGGTTCTATTTTAGATCTCCCGGGGTCTACCAAGAAGTCAAGTAACCATGAGGCTAAAAAAATATTTGGAAAGTGATTACCATAACAAAAATGTTGTATTGAATTGACTTGGTCTTGATCAAATGTAAAATTGGATTTTTGCATTTTTATCACACTTTTAGTCTTGTGAACTGTACTGCAAATTTTGTCTAAAAAATTGTTAAATTATATTCAAAATGAATAAATTATAAACAAAAATTGACCTAAATTCATTTTAAACCTTTTGCTCACATGAACAAAGCCTAAATCAATAGACTTTTGTCTATTTGTGTTTGATGACATTTTCGTCCAACTACTAAACATTTGATCTCAAATATAAAAAATTTAAAACTAAAGCTATAAACATAGACAGGCCTTAAATTTGGGCTATTTTGATCAAAAATCACAGAAAAATAGTGGCCAATTTGCTCTTTGAGTGCGCACAAATTCCCTGTTGAAGCAAAATAATTCTATTAATATAAACTCTGTTGAAAATGAGCTTTTCTTTCCTATAATGAGGCTGAAAAATATGCCCAAATTTGAAGACCCCTAAAAAAAAAATCTTAATACAGATCAAAGCCGTCTGCCTGCCTGCTTCCAATTCCGTATTGAGCTCAAAATTGCAACAACAATTCAGCTGATGCAGGTGAATAATTTATTGCAGTAGATTTCTTGTAAAGATTAGACAAGTAGGGAAACATTTGCAACCAATGTTTCACCCGGGCATGAGCATTCCCATCTGGAAATTCCTCTCAGATGAATAAATTAAAATCACAATTCATGTCAAATACAGCATGGTGGTATGTCTGTCTTAATATCTGACTGGGCCTTCCAGGTTCCCTGATGCAAACTGGTAACAAGGAGAAGTGTTAAAATCTTGTAAAAAAAAATCAAGTTAGCATGCGAAGTGCACATAAAAGCTTGTTATCAGTGTATGTCTCTTAACTGTTTATTAGATACATAGAAAGAAAAACTACACAAGGAAAGCAAGCATTTCGGCCAATAACCAAAAGCTAACTTGTGATCAAGTGTATACTGCAAACATCCATGGCATATTCAAAAGATTCCTAGGTAACACTATATGCAGTATTTAAGTTTAAGATAGAATTCCCACAAATGAGAAAAATGAAAAATCTTAGACTGAAATCCAATTTGAAAAACATTGTAATCCAATTAGAAAAATATCATATTGCATTTGTGACATACTACTGTTCATTACCTGTTGAACAATTGGATTGCTTGATGCTGTGAATTCATGAGTCACTTCTTGCCACACAATTTTACCATCATAGAGGAATATCAATCTATACACAATCACTTTGTCATCAGGAGATACCATTATGTGACATTGATATTAACTACAAGAGCAAGAATTCAAACAAAGCATAACCTGTCAACAGCTCTTCTAATGGTGCTATGTTGGTGAGTAATAACCACATAAGATGCAATAATCCCAGGTTTCCCAAGTGCATTTTCACCTTTCAAATGTACAGATCGGATAAGATCTTCAACTACAGTGCGTGCAATGGGATCAAGGCCAGCCGTTGGTTCATCATACAAGAGCACCTAGTCAAGAATATATATATATATATAATTCAGTAATCAAATCAATAGCGTGATGTTGTATGCAACACTTATAAATATGTTCATCAGAGCATGACCAGGAATGAAAGAATGAAAAGACAGTTTGATTTCGAATTCTATAAATAATAAACAAAATAATGTAGTACAGCATGAGCTCAAAGCCTAAGTTTCAATTCTTCTGGGTAGCTTCACCACCTTAGTCATACTAACACACTTCCTCGTCTCCTCCTATTAAAATGCTCGGATCTAAAATCAAACTGCAAACTTCAATACCTGCCAATATGAGATTTAATGCAAACTGTGCAAATATAATAAATGAAAGGCCACAGGTTACCTCACCCTTTAAACTTAGATAAAATTTGCTTGCAGCCAACTTGACCCATCACTATTCTCTATGAATTCTCCTTATTTTAAATCCTATAAAGAATATAAAATAAGTAGAATTCAATGAATTACCATTTGATTGTTCCAGAGCAGTAGAACATGTAGCTATAGATACCACTGAGTATCTAAAATGTTGCTGTAAAGTGTGGTAAGGGAGAGTTTCTGTGGAGCTATCAGAAATAACGTTCAATATCTCCCTACGCAAGAAGTCTAAAATGGAAGAGAGGAGCACTTTTAGAAGTTTCTATAAGTTTTACAGGACAATTTAGAAGTTCCCTAACTTCTGCAAATATTGCAATTAGTTTTACTTTATCCAAGTGTTTAAAGTTAAGAACATTTTTGAGATATTAACTACCCTTCTAAAGTGCTAATGCCAGTTTTATTATTTAAGATGTAATAGCTAGCATTCAAATAGAGAAGGGGAGAGAAGGGGAAAGAAAAACGACAACATGCATTTACAAAGACCAAAAAAAAAAAATGTTTGCAAAAAATGACTATTTATTATGATCATCACATATAAACCTCAACTGGAAAAATAGAAAATGATTATAAATATTATTCAGCATAATAAACAATTGCATAAATGTCACAATAGCCTATTTACATGTGGTTTGAACATTGATAAGTCAACCATCAAAAAGTGGATTGGCTCCATTGGAGCCTTACATTCAGGTCGGCATGACTGAACTTTTAGCCAACCTGATCTGTTTGGGTTGGGTTGTTTGAAAACCCAACCAGAACTGATCCAACCCATGCTGACTCCTAATATACAGACATAACAACCAGAACAACAGTACAACAGCTATTAATATAAACGAAATCTACATCACTAAATTTTATTGTTTTACATTAAATCTTAATACAGAAATTCCCAAAGAAAAAATTTGAATGAAAAGGATAACCAGCTAAAGCAAGATGTAAAGGTGTGGTTGAAATCAGCAACGGCACGCGAAAAACAATTAGGTGTACAGACAAAGTTTACTGACACTATTCACCATCTCAAGTCAACAAAGGAAAAGTAAAAAACGAAGAAGAATCAAATCTTGATGTGTTCATGTTAAGACTTCATTTGCAGTATGAGTTTACGCAATCTCAAAACAGTATACTCCTTGAATATGTATGTATTTTATCAATAACTAAAAAATAAGACCTACTTGGTAACACATTCAATAATTAACACTATGTAGGAGATAGGCATATACCCATTACTACCTCCAATTTGTTGTTCATGGTACCCATAAAACAAGCAGTCTATTGGAGAACAAAATGGGAATTGATGATTGAAATATCTTTATATCTTTCGGAGTAGAAATGGATGGTGGGCATCCTTATATCTTGCTTTCAGAAAGGTATACATACCTCAGGCTCTATTGACTCCTTTGTATTATCAAAAATTATAGACCAAGCTAAAGCAACTCTTTTCTTCGTTCCACCAGACAGCTCAGATGGCAAGCGATCCTCAACTCCCTGAATGCAAGACAAAGTTAGATCTTACATCAAAATTTGGGGCACCATCAATGGAAGTGACCAAGTGGGAAAAGGGGAGGTCGGAAGTCAATAGGCAGTGCTAACATGCAAAGACATGTTCTGCATAACAGAAAGAGAAAGAACAATTATATGCTGGAACTTTCAATAGACTCAACTAAATCAGAAAAACCTCATGGACATTTTTATAACTTTCTAAGATGTGCAAGCAGACACCAATAATTACAAAAAAGAAATGTTTAGGACACTACGTTTCAATTCCTAGTCTTGCAAACAAAAAAAAAAGTAGAAATGGAAGACGTCATATAACTTTTCAGTTCCTACTGATCCACTTTGATAGATGACCGACCAAATTATCCTCAATCAAGACAAGCATATAAATTTAGGGGAAGATGCCCGCTATCCATTTCTACTCAGAAAGATATAAAGATATTTCAACCATACCTTTAATCCAACAACAGATAAATTTTCCTTCACAACCTCTGAAATTTGATCTTTAGACATATTTGAATGTTCATACCTAGAAATAATAAAAATGAGGCTGCTCAATTTTTCTCCTTCAAAAATACTGTTAAAATAGCAATCATATCATCAGTCCAAACTCCATGGTATTAAAGCAATACAAAAAACTGAAGAATTTCCAAGGATAAATAGACTGTATCTTACAACAAAAAACCAACATTTTCACGAACAGTCAATGAGTCAAAAAGAGCTGCACTTTGGAACACCTGTTGGAATAAATTATGTATATATAAGTATGATTCAGAGTAGAATTACACAAGATAACAAACAGTATTTGTGGGTTAATTAGATATTCACCAATCCAATCTGAAGACCAGATATCTCTTCATCACTAATCAAACCAGTTCTCTTTCTGCTTCGAATGTAAACTTCTCCCTGCCCATCATACAATTAAGACATCTATCAAAAAAAGAAAACTCATTAATGGATAACCTGATTCAAAGAATGAGAGCCCAGGTAAAACATTTCAGTGCGGAAGTGGAATATTTAGCCTGCTTCAATTATTAACCTTGTCTGGAGCAAGAAGCCCAGAAATAATCTTCAAAACCGTAAATTTCCCAGTGCCAGAAGGCCCAATTATACCAACAGCTTCACTAATCTGCCCAGTGGGAAAAGAGAAATAGGGCTTATTTAGATGGATGGGGTAGAAATGACATAAATAATGCCACTGCAAAGAGTATAACAAACAGAGAGATACACCATAACTAAAAAATTCTCAAAAACTTTTTAATACCTTAAAAAAATATAAAAATAAATGTCGGAAAGGTTGAAAAGAAAATAACTTTTGATATAGACAAATATATACAACAACATACAAATGGTAGCCAATTATAATCATCAGTATTATTTGCTGAACATCTTTAATATAAAAATACATTTTCACATAATCTCAGATAATTAAAGCAACCAATAATTCCTGTATTGCTTATGTTCTTCCAGTTTATTTAATGTGTTATTGATTTTCTCCATTATTGGAATTTTCCCATGTATTTGAATTTTTATTTTTCTGTAAATCTCCATGTTATCAATAAGCAAAAATATAATCACAACACATTTTCCTTGAAGTAGCTCTAGCATATAGGCAAAAGACATAGAAATGCCTCATCACAAGACTCTAAAGTCCAACGCTACAATGGCGACAACAACCAAAATACTAAAGTCTGTGGCCAAAACTCAGATGGCAGTAGAAGATAATTTGAAAGTAAGTAGCAAAGACCTTTATTCAGTAAAAGCATCCAGATAACAAGATAGAATGAAAGAAAAAACAGTGGTAATCTTTTACTTTGTCGGTCTTGCTCAATTCTGTGCTATTATAATGTAGATCATTGAAGAGAGCATCATGCATTAATTGTAGTTAAGGACATGCTCAACTAAGTCTATAGCATTTTAAAGAACAGGTGACAAGATAATCGAATCATTCAAAATAGCATAGCATAAAAAAGGATTATTGCTCATCTGTCTAATTCAGACATCAAAAAATAAAATTGCTACTGCAACGATCACCCACTTTTAGGAGTCTTAACGCATAAGAGCCCTTTTACCACATGTAGCACACAGGACAATAAGATTATAAGTGAGCTCAAGGTTCAAATAACCTATATCCAAGTGGAAAGACCAAAAAACAAACATGGAAAAGAATGGCTAAATTATGCACTCAATCTGACTTTCTATCATTTTATTATGTAGCATCTTCTGAACATCACCTTTTCTAATGGTCTTCTTCTAGATGAAATTCAAGAATGATTTAAAATCATTTTCGCCTTTTTTTTTGCATGGCATTTTTCTATAACATGTCTCACACTATCTAAACTACAAGCAGCCAGATTCATAACCATCCAACAAAATAAGACAACTAAAAACACAACTTAACAGCATTTGATACAAAAATATACACGCACATAACTAAAGTTAATTCTGTAATGTAATGGTTTTGCAAATACTCACATTATATACACATAGCATGTGCACATGTAATAATACCACATAAAATTCACCTTGAAGCTCACACCTCTCAAGATGTGCTTTTCCCCAAATGACTTGTAGACATTTCAACACTCAATAAGAACATCATCACCATCATCTTTGGGCTCCAAAAAGGTTTTTATGTTCTCTGATTTAGATGAATCCTGGAGATATAATTCAACTAACCCACAATTATTAACAAATGTACCAAATTCAATTTCAAGAAAATAATTACCATAACCGCAATTAATAACAAATGTCATCAATTCAGTTTCAAGAAAATAATTACTATTGATATACATCATTTGCAAGTTCTATCATTCAATCATGGACAAAAAAAATTTCAAAACAAAGATGAGCAAGTAAAACCCACAAGCCATAATTTATTTATAGATGTAAAATATAGACATGATTTAAAATAAATGATACACAGCAAATCTGATCTCATGGGGAAAAATTACACTTGTAATAATCAACAAAATAGTCTTAAGTTAATATAAACAGGGTCAATAAAATTGGCCTAAATCCAATGAAATTGATAAATAACAATAAAAAGTAAGTAACAACAAGTAACCAAATACACAAAATTAAAACTTTGATATCTCAAAATAAGTTACAAGATAAGAATAAGAAAAATTAAGTACCCTCCAAATCAAACAAAGAAAAACCCAAAATCAGACATAGAAAATCCATTGTGATTTATGACAAGCAAACATAAAATAATCCAATTGAAGTAAATTCAAGAAAAACTTAAAAATGCTAAAAATAGAATATACAAAATGCAAAATATCAACAAAGAAAAAGAATACTAAAAGAATTACATTGAATTTGGTGGCAGAGAATCCATCAGTCCCCAAGTCCCTCGCAGGCGCCATACAAGCACGAACAAAATTTCTCCACTCTTCTTTCTGCTTACAAGAGAATGAATTGATCATTTTTTTGCCCGAAATAACAAATCTAGGGGATCGCAGAATGCCATTGCTTGTAGTGAGAGGAAATAACAGGGAACCAGATGAAGATAAAGAAACCATGTTTGGGCTTCTATAGCAGACCCAGATCGATGTATCACCCAAAAACTACAAAAGTCAATGGAAGTTCCCCATTCAAGGGGGCCTTCAAAGTAATTCCACTTCTGGATAGTGATAAGTTTATGATTTTTAAAGCATACCCAGATGAATTCCACTTCTGGGTAGTAACAAATCTCACTGAAGATAATTTGGTCGGTCGGTAGCAGTTAAATATGTGCCTGGATCAGGAAAACAAATTTCAAAAGCCATAATTGAGAAGTAATTAAGATATTTTTACACAGGAGTAGTTGTAGCTATGAAAGGGTTGTTTGCAATCTTGAGTTTCTTGTTTTTTTCAACTATTTCGTGTATAACAACATTACATAACATTAGAATTATTATAATAACTTCAATCAATAATAATAAAATCATTCCAATATGAAATCCATAATCTAATTTCGTTAACTAAAAAAATAATAAATTTAAATTAATATAATAAAAAATTTTAAAAATTAAAATAAATTAGTGAGGAAAAATAATATGAGAATGAGAACCTTAGGCAGTGGGATCGTTGAAACTTTTAAGTGATGGCGACGGTGAGCTACTTGCAGCAACGACGGCGTGGAGGTGCTTCCTACGATCGGCTTTTGGATTTGACCGACAGCGAGTGAGCGGTGCGACGGAAGAGAGCTGCTAATTTTGCGAGATCGGCGATCGGAGAGGTTCGCCACAATGTGGTTGTGGGATGAAAGAGACAGAGATGAGTTTTGTAGAATTACGAGTTTAAGAGCGTTTTGTACCGAGCGCCGGATAGAGGCTTGATGATAATGGACAGAAAACATATTAAACTTAACCTAATTTATTACACAAAAAAAAGTTCAAAACAAACTCAATTTTTAGAAAGTGAAAGTGTTATTGGAGAAAAATATTGAAAGGAAATTTTAAGTTTTTGAATTCAAGTTTTTCTTCCCATTTGCATGAAAAATAGAGAACAAATCTTGGCTATCCAAAGTGACTTTTATACATTCAATCCTAGTCATTCATTTCCCCCTCATACAACTATAAATAGGCCTCCCATCACAAAACAAGTAGTTTCAAAGATGTTGTAAACTTTGTATTCTTATAATTCTTTCGTTCAATACAAAATATTCTTCTTCAAGTTCTCTTACATTCTTTTACTTTTTTCTAGTCTCCTAAGTCTTCTAAGGTGTCCAAAATCATCTTTCACGCATCAATTAAGGCTTGTTTAGTTCAGTTACGCGAGTTCTATACTAACTAAGCGTCGTACGGGTTCGAGAAAAACCTAACGTCCCGTGACACGTGGTATCAGAGCAAGTTCGTAGGGATCTTTTGGAATTACTGCAACCATCATTCTCATCATGTCAAACAATGAGGCAGAGCCAAGCAATGTCACCGAAGTGTTGCAGGAGGAGCGTGGCCGCAGAAAGGGCCGTGATGGGAAGAAGAATATGTCCAAGGACCGCTCAGTGTCCGCGGATGTATTGCACCCTGCCGAGGCTAGGTTAGCCAAGCTCGAACTTGCGATAGGCGATGTGCTAGACCGTCTCGACGCTCTCGAACTGAGGGTTGAAAAGCGTGAGCGCGAGTAGGAGGCTAGTGTTGCCGAAATAGAAGGTAAGTTCCATAATGCTTTTAACTCTTTTGTCGTATCCATGAACCAGACCATGGAAGAGTTTAAGCGAAGCATGGCAGCACAAATGAGTGCCACCAATGCGAGGGTAGATGCCGTAAAGCAAGACCTCGCTATATGCAAGGCTGTAATAGCGTCGGGGGATACAGTAAGTGGCGTGTCAAGAGTTCGGGTTCCCGACCCGCCAAGATATGGAGGCAAGTGCGATGCCAAAGAGATAGAAAACTTTTTTTGGATGATGAAGCACTACCTAGATGCGGTGAACATAGACGACGATGCCATCAAAACAGCACGTGCACCCTCTTCTTCGAGCAAGACGCGGCACTATGGTGGAGATGCTGTCACACTGAAATAGAAAGGGGGTTATGTATCATCGACACATGGGACGCATTCAAAGTAGATTTCAAGAGGCAATTCTACCCCGAGAATGCGGAAGAAGTGGCGATGAGGAGACTTCGCGGGCTAAAGCAGCGGGGTGCAATTAAGGACTACATTAGGAAATACAATTCCTTAATGCTGGAAATTCCCGACATGCTCGAGAAGAGTCGGTTGCTGTTCTTCCTAGATGGACTTCAATCATGAGCAGAGCAAGAATTAAAAAGACGGAATGTCCAAGACCTTACTTCTACAATTGCAGCAGCAGAGATGTTGATTGACTATCACTGCGAGCTGTCTAAGGGCGATAAGGGCAAGAAGACAACTTCGAACTTCAACAAAGGCAGTCATGACAAAAATGGGGGAGACCGACCTCACAAGGTGGATCTGCAGCCGAACCGACCACCAAAAGACTAAAGGCGCAATGAGGGGTAAAGGATGTAAGAGAAGCGGAAGTGGAATTGCTTCCTTTGCAGAGGAGCACACCATATTAGGAAATGTCCGCAACGGTCCAAGCTTAACACCATTATCAGCGCCTACGACAAGTCGCAGGAGGATGCACAGCCTGGGTTCCATGCGCATCCTCAACTCGGTTCAGGTCCAAGAGATGTCTAAGGGGGTGACGTCTAAGGCCAAGCCAGCAGCGAAACTTGATCCCGGCAAGACACTGAAGCACGTCAACACCAGCATCAATGTGGTAAGTTTCAAGGCGTTTATTGATTGTAGCGCTAACCAATACTTGATCGCCGAACATCTTGCACAACAGTTAGGCATAGCACACGTCAAGAAGCCGGGATGAGTGAAGGTTGTCGACCAACCACCTCGGCCAATCCTCGGAGTTGCTCAAAGTATGCTAATGCAGATCGGGTCATGGCACGGTACGGTCGACCTAACCATGATACCGATAAGCGACTTCAACATGGTATTGGGTGATGAGTTTATTGATCGCATGCTGCCCTTCACCTTCACAACTGATGGGTGCATGAAGTTTAACGATATGAGAGAAATACACAAGGTGCCGATTGAGCGGAAACCCGTCAACGGCAAGGTGTTGTCTGCACTACAAGTTGCGAAAGGAATCAAAAGAGGAGAGGATACCTATCTCACTGTGCTCAAGGAAGATGATGCTTTTGCGACCACCCTTGACGTCCCGAAAGCAATCCAAAGCATTCTCCAGGAGTTTAGTGACGTAATGCCTCCAGAATTACCGAAGAAGCTTCCGCCGAGACGTGAGGTAGACCATGAGATCGAGCTCGACCATGGCGCTAAACCTCCGGCCATGGGACCATATCGCATGGCATCGCCTGAGCTCGAGAAACTCTGTCGAAAACTTGGGGAGTTGTTAGAGGCCGGATTCATAAGGCCTTCAAAGGCACCATTCGACGTACTGGTCTTGTTCCAACGCAAGCATGATGGGAGCTTGCGCATGTGCATCGACTACTGGGCGTTAAACAAGGTAACCGTCAAGAACCACTATCCAATCCCTCGCATGGATGACCTATTTGATCGCTTTGGGGATGCTCAATGGTTCACCAAGCTCGATCTAAGGTCCGGTTACTGGCAAATGCGCATTGCGGAGGGAGATGAGCCGAAGACAATATGTGTGACCAGGTACGGTTCCTACGAATTCTTTGTCATGCCCTTCGGTCTCACCAATACACCTGCCACTTTCTGCACCCTCATAAACAAAATCTTCCACTTGTTTCTCGACAAGTTTGTGGTGGTATACCTGGACGACATCGTGGTCTACAGCAAGAACCTTAAAGAGCATGTGGAGCACTTAAGGCAAATTTTTCAAGTCTTGCGAGACAACGCGCTGTACGTGAAAAAAGAAAAGTGCTCGTTCGCTCAATAAGAGTTGATGTTCTTAGGCCACAAAATATCGGATGGACAGATTTACATGGACACAACCAAGGTACGTGCCATTCAGGAATGGCAACCCCTTACCATCGTAACGGAGCTGAGATTATTCCTTGGCCTAATTAACTATTACCGACGCTTCATTCAAGGGTATTCTGCTCGAGCAACACCCTTGACCAATTTACTTAAGAATAAGGAGACATGGGAATGGTCGTCGACATGTCAGAAAACTTTCGAGGATCTTAAGCAAGCAGTGATGGAGGAGTCGGTTCTCTCGCTGCCTAACTACTCCAAGCCGTTTGAGGTGCACATGGACGCGTTGAACTTTGCTATCGGGGGTATACTCATGAAAGATGAACACCACATAGTATATGAAAGTTGTAAGCTGAATGACACGGAGCGGAGATATCCCGTGCATGACAAGGAGATGACAGCAATCATCTATTGCTTACGGGTATGGCGACATTACTTGCTTGGAAGTCGGTTCATGATCAAAACCAACAACGTGGTGACAAGTTACTTCCAAAAGTAGAAGAAACTCAGCCCCAAGCAAGCTGGGTGGCAAGACTTATTGGCGAAATTCGACTATGTGATGGAGTACAAGCCCGGACGAGTGAATGTCGTGGCCGATGCACTGAGTAGCAAAGCAGAGTTTGCCAACATTAGCCAGCCCGAGTGCGACATCATGGAGCGTGTGAAGGAAGGCTTATCCAATGATCAATTCGCCAAGAGCTTGATGAAGCTTGCCAAGGAAGGCAAGACAAGGCGATTTTGGGAGCGCGATGAAGTACTCTACACCATCAGTAATCGCATATATATTTCGAAGTGGGGAAATCTACGAAGATAATTAATGAAAGAGTGCCATGATTCCAAATGGGTGGGACATCCAGGTACTCGTTGCACTATGGTTTTACTTGGAGATCTATACTATTGGCCGCATATGAGGGATGATGTAAAGGCATACGTGAAGACTTGCCTTATATGCCAGCAAAATAAAGTCGAGCACAAACAGTAAGCTGGGTTGCTCGAACCTCTTCCCGTCCCTGAGCATCCATGGGAGTGCATCACCCTGGACTTCATCTCCGCACTTCCAACATCTGAAGGATGCGGGTCCATCTTGGTCGTGGTGGACAAACTGTCAAAATATGGCACTTTCGTCCCTACCCTACGAGAATGCAATGCTGAAGAAGCTGCACGCTTGTTCTTCAAGTACGTTGTGAAGTATTGGGGCTTACCTCGCCGTATTGTCAGTGATAGAGATTCGAGATTCACCAGGAGATTTTGGAGAGAATTATTCAAGCTCATGGGCTCAGATCTCCACTTCTCCACAAGCTTCCACCCACAAATCGATGGCCAAACAGAAAGGGTGAATGTATTGCTGGAGATGTATTTACGGCACTTTAGGAGTGCCAACCAGCGCGATTGGGTTAAGTTGATGGATGTTTGCACAATTCTCCTACAACTTGTAGTGGAGCGAATCCACTCAATATAGCCCATTTGAGATCGTGATAGGCTGACAACCCCTAACGCCACAAGCACTGACAAAGAGGTATACGGGTTCTAGTCCCCCTACTTACGAATGGGTCAAAGGTTGGCAAGAACAGATCGATGTGACAAAAGTTTACTGGGACAAAGCATCCAAGAAAATGAAGAAATGGGCGGACAAGAGTCGGAGACAACTAGAGTTTCAAACTAGAGATCTTGTCCTCGTGAAACTATCACCTCGACAGTTCAAAGTGCACGCCAAGTACATTCGGGGTTGATACGCAAGTATGAAGGGCCTTTTACTATCGTTGTTAAGGTCGAAAAGGTTTCCTACAAATTAAAGTTGCCACACAAGCTAAGGATTCATCCGATCTTTCATATGAGCTGTTTGAAACCGTATCATGCAGATAAAGAAGACACGAGTCGAGTTGAGTCACATAGAACGCCACTTACCAACTTAGCCTCCTTTAACCGCCAAGCTGAAGAAATCCTCGCGGATCGATTGGTGCGAAAAAATGAAATTCCCAACTATATGGAATACTTAATCAAGTGGAAGAATTTGCCAAGCCACGAAACTAGTTGGGAGAAAGAGGAAGACCTTTGGCAATTCCGCGACACCGTTAAAGCATACAAACAAAGAAAACTTGACAAGGGCGTCAAGGACTTTAATGAGGGAGGATGTCACGAAACGCCAGATTGAGGCTTGAGAATGGGCAGAAAACATGCTAAATCCAACCCAATTTGTTGCACAAAAAGGAGCTCAAAACAAGCCCAATTTCTAAAAGGCCCAAGGTGTCATTGGAGGAAAACATTGGAGGCAAATTTCAAGCTCTTGAATTCAAGTTTTCCCTCCCATTTGCATGGAAAATGGAAAACAAATCTTGGCCATCCAAAGTGGTCTTTGTACATTCAATCCTAGCCATTCATTTCCCCCTCCTACAACTATAAATAAGCCTCCCATCCTTAAGACAAATCATCCACCAAAACACAAAACAAATAGTCTTAAAGGTGTTGTAAGCTTTGTAGTCTTGTAATTCTTTCATTCAATACAAAATATTCTTCTTCAAGTTTTCTTGCATTCTTCTGCTTTTTTCTAGTCTCCTAAGTTTTCTAAGGTGTCCAAAATCATCTTCCGTGCATCAATTAAGGCTTACTTAGTTCAGTTACGCGAGTTCTACACTAATTAAGCGCCGTACGGGTTCGACGAAAACCTAACGTCCCATGACATTTTGCTCTTCTTCTTTTTTTTTTTTTTTTTCAAAATGACCACTTAGGGAATCAACTTACCTTAAAGACGCGTTCCTTTCATTTTTACCAAAATGACCATGCATCTCTCTGCAATTCATGCTAAAACTGTGTCTACACACTTTCTCCAAGTTCAACGGCGACGGAGTGAAAGGTGGCCAAATCGGCGGGGAAATTTGCGGCTAAAACAAATTTTAGATAAGTTTGAGACCATTTTTTTCATGCAAGCATCTGGGTGCGTTGATTATTTTCTTACATGTTCACTGTTTGTGTTGGAATTGTGTTACTGAAAATATAGTTTGATTTGACGAAGACTGGCCGAAATTATTAACGAATATAGGTGGAGACTGGCCGAAAATTCAGATAAAATTACCGAAAATGCAAATGAAAATTGGTCGGACAATGGGAGATTGGCTTCTTCCAAATCTAGAATTCGAGCACATAATAATCTGCTCAAATTCCGGACTAAATAACAAATAGATATAGACTAAAACACAAGTTCTTGAGGATCTAACGACGAAACTTTTGCATTTGAGTTCATACCATTTAAACTTTGAAAATCTTACGTACATTCAAACTCTTGCATGTTAATCACCCAAATGGTTATACTGTTTCTATCTTGCCCGTTGGTCCCCATATACATTTTTCAAACTTTGAAATCGTTGAATATTTGCCCACAAAATTGTTTCGCTTTTGATGTCTTGCGTATCAGTTCCCGTAATTGGTTAAAATTTAGAAATTTTGCGTGTTGGCTCCCTAAACAATTATACTTTGAATGTCTTACGCGTTGGTTCCTTAAATTGTCAAACTTTGACACCCTTTCATATTGTTCCCAAATATGCTTATACTTTAGATGTCATACATATTGGCCGCCCATTAGTTAAAATTTGGAAATTTAGTATGTTGGCCCTTAAAGTAGTTATACTTTGGATGTCTTTTATATTGGTTCCCAAATTTTCAAAATATGAAAATCTTGCATATTGGTCTCGAAAATAGTTATACTGTGGACATCTTGCATGCTGGTGTCCTACTTAGTTAAAGTTTGGACATTTTGCATATTGTTTCTTAAAATGGTTATATTTTGGATGTCTTCCATGTTGGTCCCTAATTCATTTTTTATTTTTTGAATTTAGTTTTAAATACTAATTTATTATCACTTAAAAAGGAAGGAAAAAAAGTGGTTTACATGGGGGATTTTGTGTGACTCAGAAGGATATCATTGCCCTATTAGACAAAACTAGTAAAGTTAATATAATCATAATAATTACATAAATATGTCATACGATGGTGAGAGTGGGGGTGATCCAATCAAAATACTTATCTTGACTCAGATAACAAATATTACATTATATTGTGTTTTGGGTGTTGCGCTTTTGTATAACAATTAGAAACTGTTATATTCTTTATTTAATTGTGTCTTAGTATGAGGAGGACATCTACTAGCATCTACCACCTGAATCAATTGGTCATGTTATATTTTGGGATTCAGTCAATGTTTGGGTATACAAAAAGAGCGCTAACAATTGAACCTCTCAGACTAATCTCCTTAAAAGACAATAAGACAATGTGAAAGTCCAAGAATCTGGTTGTTGCCTAAGTATAACCTGAAATGGATAGGACTCTATCTTGTTTCCCCTCTCTCTAAAGAAATTTTACGCAGACTTTATGCAACCGATGCAGAATGCAAATGCACATATAAAGATGACATAAGTGTGCATCACACTGCAATGGATCACAATTGTCTTAGACGACGGTACTTGGTTAGAGGACACAGTAAGTGATACATTGTCATCTCCACTGATTGATTGCTACTTCGCATATGTCAACTAACTTATATTATTTTTTATTTATGTCAACACATTAACAAGTGCGTAGCTTAGCACGGTGGCCCAGCCAGTAACAGTCATGTCCAACACTAATCTCCCACCATTGGACAATCATTTCATCGCATTTATAATTAAGTGTTCAAATTGTTTAATAGCTTTATGTAAGTTATTCAACTTTGCATTCATGACATGATTTATGTTTGCATTGCATTCAACAATTTAGGTTTAATAGCATGGTGTGTTTGAGGGTGATCTCATCCCGAACGTTGATATCATGCAATATGTGTTAGGGGGAATGATGATGGACTATAAAAGTCATGGTTGATGGTCGACACTGTGTACATGTTAGTTAGAGCATGTGGAGATCATTAGGTGATTATGTGTTCAGGGTTTGGTACTATAACATATAATGAATTATGATATATCGCCAGCCTCCCACATCGATACTAAACTTGACCACCACAATGGAACCACTATGCAAATCATCGCCTTATCTTATGCAACAAGCCCAATTGAATGAGGTAAGGGAAGATACAAAAACATCATTGCGCCATTGTCGTATGTGCGGCCTCTTGCAAAGATACCTCAACAGATTTAAGGAAGTAGTGATTTTGGGGTGTATATAAGTAAATTTATTAGGTATCTAGGACTTAACAAATAGTTAAACTTTACACACGGGTATTGTGACTTTTTTAGGAAGAAAATATTGGTTGATCTATAAATGATAACAATGTTTATGTTGTTTTAATTTCGGGAAAATTGATGTATGAGTTTATAGATGATGATATCGTCCATGGTACTTGATTTGTTTATATTGTTAATTATTATTATAGAGGCAATTTGAGATTTGAGTTTATTAATGATAATATAGTTTAAGTTGTTATTTAAAAGAAATGATATTTAATTTTTGTCTACATAAGATAAATTTAGATAGATATAAATTTGATTGTATGATTGATAAAATTATGATTTTTTTAGTTTTGCTATGAATATTAAAAATGATATATCGAATTTGTAATGGATATTAAAAAGTGATAGTTTTGCTTTTAAAATAAAATTTAGTTATTTTTTAAAAAATAATTAATTTTTTTTTTAGATTAAACGAATAGGATCTAATCACACTTGAATAAATTATGTTCGATAAGAATATAACTTGTTTATTAATCATATTCGAATTATTTGTTTAATAAATAAATCATATTCATATTTAATTTTTTTATACAATTAATAAATTAATTGAATTCAATTGGTTTCTATTTGACACGACATAAATATAATTTAATACAAATATGACAATATAATTTGAATCGCCATTAATAATTTCAAGCATTTGAGTCATATACAATGGCTAGGAGAATTTACGCTTCGTGCAAACTTTTCATTTATTCTCTTCTCAATTCTCTCAAACTTTGATTTTTGCTATAAAAATCTCGACAAACTTGATCCAAACAACTTCCAATATTTATGTCTCGGAGTTGTGTAAGGCTTCATGTGGTGTTGAGGCTCGGTGGTATACAAGTCACAACGGCTATTAGATGGAAGAAAAGTCACCACAATTAAAGAAAGAAGAAAGAATTAAACATCAAATAATAAGAGCTCAGTTAGTATAATTGTTTAGATAGAGCTTTTTAGGGTTGATCTTTTACAATTAGAGTTTTTGATTAAAAAAATAATAGTACTTATTTGATTATCAAAAAAATCTTTTACACGAACACATTTTTTAAAGGAAGAATAAAAAATTTTAAAAATAAAGTATGAATATTTCAAACAATCTAATTTGCTTTAAAAAAAATAAATTTTGAAAGTAATTCTTTTTAATCCACCAAAAGCTCTTCATTAGTGACAAGCAAACGACAAATTTTTTTTTTTTAAAAAAAAAACACATTAAAAAAGCCTTTTTAGTTAATAGAAAAACCCTACCAAATAGATAGTAGTCAAAATGTGTAGATTATCAAATATTGAATTTTTACCTTTTTTTCTTTGTTTTTTATATGACAACCTGCATGTGTGTTATTCTTTAATTTTTTGGATTGATGGCTCTTTAAGGTGCAGTTGAGAAGAATATCAAGATAATAGTATAAAATGCTTGAAAAAAAAATTGATGTTTTGAATTTTGACTTTGTAAAACTTGAAAATTAGTAAGAAATATTTTCAATATTGTTTTGAAATATAATCATTGAATGCGATTACTAAAATGAAAAAAAATTGTGATTTAAAAATGTTATAGAATATGCTGTTAAAAATTTAAATGTTATTTCTAATAAAAATAATTAAAAATAAACTGTTAAATTATATCAATTTAATAATTTAATTTACATAAATTTTTATAAATATACAGTGTAAGATAGTATTATTTTTCAAAAAATATGAATGATTGTATCTTACTAATTTCAATTAAACATTAACCTTAAAATGTTTTAAGAAATAATCTCTTTTAAAGTTTTCAAAAAATTAGTAACAAAATCAACGAATAAAAATAAGTGTAATTATTTTAAGTTAAAAATTTGATCAACCATGCACTTTTATATTTCTTGCCCAATAAGATTGTTCTTGCATTTATTAAATAAATGCAGGATTGATTTGTTATCTTTTGTGTAGACAATGTTTGTTTCATTGATAATATTGTAAAGGCAATAATCAATAATATTTATAAGAAATAGGAAAAAAACAAATTTTTTAATAATATCACAATTGCAATATCTAAATTTTGGGTATTATTTTTTTTTATATAAAAAAAACAACAACTCAATAATAACTCACCTCAAATCCATTGTTATCTTATAAGAAAATTATGTATAAATAATAAATATTTAGACCAATTTTTTCAATACAATTGATACTTTTACTCTTGTAAGGCTAACAATTGGTGACATCTTATAGGGCATCATAGATTATTAATTTAGATAATATAAAAAATATAGATAAGGAAAAGATTGTTTTTTATAAATTTATTTTATTCTTCCTTTAAATGAACATAAAACTATATTTAGAGGAAAAAATAATAAATAATTTAATAGATATTTTACTAAAAAAAAATCTTATTTATGTTTTATAAATTAAAAAAAAAGACAACTTTTTTGCTTTTTTATTTACAACCCACTGTTTTAGCTTTTTTTGTTCAAAATAAAAAGGAAATAAAAATTAAAAAATTAAAAAGAAAAAAAAGCCTTTGAAAAAAAAAGAAAAAAAACAGCGGCCGAAGAAAGCGAGCCGGAATCCAGATGCTCTGCGTTTGTGAACATTCCTTTCTTCTAACGTAAACATGTCTTTCTCTTAAGTCTCAACAACAAAAATTGAATCCCTTCTTTTCTCCACAAAGTAAAACCATTTCACGAAACAACCCACCACTGCTAGCCACCTTCCCTATTTTCTATACGCCTGCAAATCCCGGATCTTCAGCTGGGATGGCGTGTCCCGCCAACGCAATAACCTACAACAACTCCCTCTGTGCCTGCCCCCCGGGCCAGCTTTACAACCGGATAAGCAACAGATGTTTCTTGTTCAACGAGAGTTCTGCGATTACGATGGACTCGGGTATCGATTACTACAGAGTGTCGTTTCCCGAAACCATATTTTCCTTTGACTCGATTAAGAAGTTCAGTCAGTCGCAGGCTGTGTTCTTGGAGGCCACGCTTGTTATGGTTTTGAGTTGGTTAGTTTGTTGCTTGTTCTTGAGGTTTATGAAGCTTAGTGATGGCAGAGACATTTGGTTTAGACTGAGATGGTGGGTTAGTCGTCTCGATGTTTGCTATTCAACTAGGCATTGGCTGGTAAAATCATATTGCATTTGTTTAATTTTCGAATATTTAAGGCATTTTTGAGTTCATTTTTGCATTTCTACAATGCAATTACAGTCAGATGTTACTAGTTCTGTTGAAATTCTACTAGAAACACTCTTCTGTTGACAGGCGAAGAATGAAAAACTGAAAAATTAGTGTTGTCTGTCTGTAATTTGGTCCAAATTGATGGGAGGATATTATATCTTTAATTGATCTTCAGGCTGTTTTGTGTTGTATGTATAGGATGATCAGAAGGTGGTTACGAAGCGAAAAACTGAGCTTGGCGGGACTTTTTCAATAGCTAGTTGGATCCTATTTATTGGTCTATTTGCTACGTGAGTACATTTATTTGCAGCTATTATTTGTCTTTGCAAACAAAACGAGATAGGAATTGTTGGTGATGCGATTGGAAATTGTCTTGGCTTTTCAGGTTGCTTTACCAAATCATATCAAAGAGAACAATTGAGGTGCATAACGTGAGAGCAACAAATGCACCTGACTTAGCTTCCTTCATCAATGATTTGGAATTTAATATAACCACTGTTTCTAGTATGAGCTGTTTGAACTTACGTGGTCTTGGTAACATAGTCACTGGAAATCCAGGCTTTGCCGACTTTAGAGTTGATTCTCTTTCAAAGTTTGTCAACCATGCATGTCATAACACAACTATGGGGCCAACCTTAACTTTTAAGTGTAGCAATTGTCATATCCTCCGTGATTATACGTACATTTCATGGCAGTTTGTTGATATTCCCAACAATCCTGCAATGGCTGTTGGTTTTCGTTTCAACATCACTGCAAAAAGTCATGCTACTAAGAAACATTTGAGTTTTGTGAGTGGCACACTGAAGAATGGAAGCACTTTTGATGACAGCCCGGTTACATTTAGAGGGAAGGATGCAAATATTTTGAAATTTAATCTGTTTCCCCGCTTATTCCATAATTTACACGATCTGAGGCTCCTTCAACCTCTATTTCATGACTTTCTACCGGGCTCGTTCTTTCGAGAGACTAATCCACTGCAGGCCTCCCTTCAGACTTCCAGTGATGGACAAATAAACACCACATTGTTTATCAATTATCTTTCAGCCTATGTTGTTGAGATCGAAAATCGAAGTATAATTGGCCCTGGTAAGTAATTTTTGCTCCCTGTATATGTATGATTCAGTCATCGATATGCATTCCATTCAATATACAATTCCTAGTGATTTATTGACAACTTGTGTGCGGGTGAAAGATAGAGAGGGAGAGAGTAATTTCTGTGTTCTTACTTTAGTTGGACAATTCATTTCAGTCTGCAATTAAGGTAGAGTTTTCTCCAATTTTGGAGTATGATGTCATATTTTACATCTTCCATATTTATTTTCTGTCAGCAGTCAGAGATTTGATAATCACCCACTGACTGCATCGGTCACAGTTGTGACTTTAGTTGGACCATTGAGGTGTCCTTTGGCTTGGTAATTTAAAGTTGCGATTTTGTTAGGTCTCTCCATTATTCATGAATCAAAAATTGAAGAATCACATAAGTTGGAACATTATATGTGTTATTCTAGATCTCGTAAGTCATAACTCATAATTTTTGTTTCTTTTAGTCAACTTTTCTGCTGGGATGATTTTTTTCTCCAGTACCATTTTCAAAGCTGCAGTGGCTTGGGGGTGCGTAACTCATATACCTTCAGGCTCATTATGTTCTTATCTAACTACTATTAGTCTGGTTGTTTTTTGCATTGACTTGCAAACCTATTATTGCATTGATTGATTGGCATTGTATCTACTCTGTTGCAGCTTTCAACTCTTTAATAAATTTATTTCGATTAAAGATATACTGAACGCTGATATTAAAATGTAATATATTTTTTTCACCATGCAGTGAGCTTCCTTGCGGATCTTGGTGGCCTATATTGCTTTAGTATTGGCATATTTTTCTATTTGTTGGTGCAAGTATGAATCATTTCCCTTTTGAACCTGTATTCTTCCGTTTTTTTTCTTCCTTTTCTTTTCATTTTAAAAGAATGTCCTCAAGTGTGATAAATATTTTTTTTTACACTTAAGTATGATATAAATTTAAAAGATGTATTAGAACATGTAGAAGTCTGTATATGCCTCAGAGAATTAGATAACATCATTTCAGCTTAGTGTTTCTGTACTGAATCTCTGTTATAAAAGCCTCATAATTTCTCTTCTGTCCCTATTGCTAGCTACCACATGAGATGTGGTGCAGCATGCTTGTGAGCTGCATAGCTCTTTTCGATGGCGAAAATTGTATTGAAGTTGCCTTATTGGTTGTGGAATTATTCAATCCTATAATTAGATGACCGATAATATGAAAAACATTATAGATTGAAAAGAAGGGCAAAACTCTTTAACTGTATTTTATAGTGAGGTGGATTTAATACAAATTGTAACTTGTTGTCCCGGCCCTACTTTTATGGTTTAAGACTCCCTTAATGAAACTTCTCATGTCAATTCTATGCATCCAGTTTCTCCTAACTTTTGTGGTTAACAGTGTGAGTACAGAATCAAAAGACTTCGAAATGAAGATAGCATGTTGCGAAAGATCAAAAATCGTCAAAAAGCTCAGCAACACTGGGATAAGGTACTTTCTCTCTTATCTGAGGAACTTTAACTTGTCTTTCTTCTATTTTCTTTATATGTCGATTTCATTTCTATATAGGTGTGTTTCAGTAGAACTGACTGATTCATGTACTTACTCTATTTAGTTGAGAAAATATGTAACCTATACATGGGGTTGCAAGACACTGCATGATGACAACAATAAAATGGAAGATGGATCAAGTTGTAGTAATCTCAGAATTCCATCATTGCATCGTAATGGATCACTGCATAAAAGCATGTCATCACGGAAGCGAAGGCAACAAAACAGTTTGGATACTATTAATTTTAACAAGAAAGTCAGCTTATCTTCTGAGAAGGTTAGTCTTTAAGAATCTCTCTACAGTGTGGTTGATTTACAAGCTCCATCTGGAGGGGTCTTTTGATTGGATTTTTTCCCCCCTCTTTTACTTTTTCCAAAATGGGATGGATCTTTCATTGTGCAGAAAGCTAGTCGAGAGTGCACCAATACTCTGGATGTGGAATCTGGCATATCTGGAACTGCATCAGACCCTGAAGGGAGGCTATCATATGCAAAGGGTGAACCTGTATGATGGTTTTCTCATTTCCTTATTTTGTAGCATTTTTATTATTTTAATATGCATTTCAGATAGAACCTTTTACATTTGCCCCCATATTTTGCCATCTCTTGAGTAATTTGGGTTTGGTTGCTAATTCTTATATCATTTAAATCAGTTTTTCTTTTACTTGCCAAAGATATAATAGCATGTTGTGAAGCCTCCTTGCATCACTGAGAAATCATTTTAATCAGTCATGGTAAAATGTTAGCCTATATGTTCAAAAATTACTTTATTAACTTGAAATTAGTTTCAGGGATGTGAGACCTTTGTAATCTAGAGTCGAAATGTAATACTAAATTTTGTCATTTTGTTATATTTAGTTTTTATCAAATTGCCAATTCTCAAAATCTTGAGTGTGTAGCTCATAGAAAGCAAATGCTGTTGAATATTCTTTATCATGGCAACCTGGATTTATAGACAGTGATAAGCTCAGATAATGTAAGTTGTCTATCAGTAGCTCAGACCTGTTTTATGCTTTTTGTCCAGACACGAAACCCTGAAATGATTGGCTCTGCAAATAATGAAAAAAAGCATTTTCTTCTTCCATATGCGGGCGATGCCTCCAAACCTCAAGCATTTCCTCTTGGAGATGACGATATCATTCCCCCACCACCTCCACTTGGTAAATTATAATCTGTTATGTCTATGCCTGCATTTTGTTTTTGCCAAAGCTAATGCCTTTTTTTTTTTGGTTGTAATCTCATGGATTGATGCTACTGATAACTACAGATGCTTTGTTATCAATGATAATAGACATCTATTTACCTTCCCTTTGTTATTGTTAGCTTTGATTTGTAGCTTATATTCAATCTGATATTTGTTTATATCAAGGTCTGTCAGTATTTTCTTTTGTTTTTATTTTTTATTTTTTATTTTTTGTCTTGTGGAGTGGGAATAACTTTCTTAGATTGTTGCAAACATGATGATATCGATAATGCGAATATCTGTTCTTTATTGTGTGATTCAGTTTACCTTTCGGACTGTTGCAATGTGTGTACCCATCTAGACCATCCTAAAACTATACATTTTACTCTATTGGGAAGCCAGTTCTTACGGAGGGGAAAGTATTAACATGTCAGATTAAATCTGAAAAGTTGAAAAAGTCTAAATCATAGAAGAGTTGGCATTGAGTCAGACTACATTATTTGCTGTAAATCTCAACAATCCTGAGAGCAAGTTTCAGTGGAAATATTTGTGTCTCATATATCTAGATATTGTCTTAACCTTCCGAATACTTGCATCAGTTGATTGGTTAGATATTGTGACCAATCATAGATGCAGTTGACCTTTAGTCAACCAAAATAGTGTTGTGTGCGGTCAGAGATACTGGATGGGCTTGCATTAGTATCTGTTTTAGAATCTATTATCATAGTTGAGCCGGTTTACTATGGTGCACAACTTTAGGATTCTATTAGAATTCTTATTTATCATTTAGAATAACAGCTCTTAAAATACCTGACAGATGGTCTGTTGGCCTAATAGGAAGACTCTATGCTGTTGTATATTTGGTTTTGATGATATTGTCCTGTATTTGTGACCGAATCCAAGTGAGAAATTCGTGAATTATCAGTAAGGGAAATATGCCTTTTAACATTTTGGGAGCTTTTTGAACTGATTTTTATCTTTTTTTTTTTTCATTTTTTATGGGGTGCAAGTATGTTAAGCAAATTTGTCATGACCAATACATCAATTCTCTAAGGGATTATAGGTTCATGTTCTTGATTATGCAATATCAATCTCAATATTCAATCTACTTGCCCTGATCTAGTGCAATTTTTGCTGGCTTCCATCTGTGATGCCTGTTTGAAGTAGCTTTATCGTATGTAACTTTGTTGTTTTCCCCGTGCAGTATTAAAGGATGGATGTGAAGTAGAGATGTCTGATATTCAGAAGAATTTTCAATGTCTATACGAGTACAATATGACGCTAAGGAATGAATTGGCGGCTACGCAATCTTATCTTCATGCTTTAGCTGCTAAGCCCACACCTCTGGTAACAGAAGCCAAATGTGGAATTGTGAAATCACCCAGCTAAAGGACTTGTTACTGTTGGTACAAATTCTGCCTCCGCATTCGTGGAACTTTCATTAGATGTTTGTCCTTCGAGTGAAACTGTTAGGGATCCAAACCAACTGGCCCTGCTTAGACCTTTCATGGCCTACCCTAACCGTAACTCATCAGGCTAAATCTTACAACGTTCGGGGACGTTGCTTGAAAGAAACACAAATTATCGGCACGCAACAGGGAACACTATGTTACACTTAATTCATTTGATTTGTAAAGCAAAGGACAGTTCGGATGATATGATTTGTGTGGTTACACTGAGGTGATGGTGCAAAAGTTGGCATGCGGGTGGACAGGCTGCCGGCAGTATTGAGACTCTTTGTGGTTTCTGGTGTTGCAAAATGCCAGCAGAAAGTACCACGATTTCCTCTAGTAATGGGACAACTTGCATTATCCTGTATGGTGTGATGATACTGGAGAAAAAGAAGAATTTGGTGATGATACTCTGCAGTCGAAATTTATTGAATCTACTTCATTCAATTACCTTGTCATGTCTTTAAGCTAATCAAATTCATTTATGTATGAATGTTGCAGATTAAGGATACCATCTGGAGGTTCATGCGACAAAAATTAAATTATATCCCTCGAGGCAAATTGTAAATTCAAGGATGTTCCCAGAAAATATAATCTTTGAAAATACTAGGAAACTTATACGAACAAAACAAATGCACTGATATCAAAGCTCAAAGCTAGTTTAACATAATCAGAATAATGAAAATTTTATGACAACTTGAAGTACAAAAGAGTATCAATACCTTTCCCCTCCAAGTCCCAATCCTATTCTCTCGTTCTCTGAGACGCAAAATTCTATAAATGTAAAAATATTTCAAACAAAAAAATTTCAAGATCATTAAACAAGAGTGCTGATTAAATCTTTAGTATAAAAGAGGTTAACTGTGCTTCTACAAATACGATTGAGATAACTTTTTGAACACATTATAAAGAAAAAGGGGCCAAAACATAGGAAAAGCTGGTAGAAATTTTGAGGAAGGCCACCGAGGGGCTGGCTGCAAAGTTGTCAGCAAATCATCATCGATGATGCAAGCAGCCATGGAACCACCGTGGACTAACTCTTTTTCCTTTCCATTCCCTCCTTTGGTAGTATCAGCTATGGCTTTTATCATTACATTAGCATGTACCAGTGGTTGGTTACTCTAAATTGAAAAGGTCAATCCCCCAACTCTGATTCGAATTGCTTTGTCTCACAACTTTTCAAATGTAAACCATCTCTGGCTGACGGTAAACCCAATGCGTGAGCAAACATCCTCTTTGCAGCTCCCAAATGTTCCTCTTTCAAGTAGTCCTTGTTGACGCTATTATTGCTCCTTCCACTCGTAGATATGCTGGCATCATTACAATTCTTTTCAGCTGTTCCTTGAGGCACAGTTCTCTCCCTTTGTGATGATGCACAGCATTCTTTGTTATTTTTCTTTGCTTTATCATGCAAATTGATGTTTCGGCCAGATGGTATTGTGGTTTCTTGATAGGTTTCTGAACTTGAATCGGGTTCGGCTTCGGCTTCATCAATGTCTTCAATGTTAATTTCATTGGCTAGCGGTTCACATGTTTTGCCATCCCTAGCAACATTATCTTGATCCCTTGTCTTCACTTTTTGGCCTAATGCATGTGCAATCATTCTCCGAGCAACAACTGGAACACCTCGTGTCTTCCTGACAGGTTCTGCCACTGTTTTTCCATCCATTGAAAAAATTCTTTCACGGGCAGCCAAATATGCTGCTTCTCTCTCCTCTAGTGAATGCTCAAGCGAAGGAGAGTGGGTGTTTAGCACTGAAACAAAAACTTCCCATTAAACCATGAGTGACCTGAATGCTATTCTGCATGCAAAATCAGGGGGAAAAAAAGGAAGAATGCAGAGCAAAACGAATAATTACCTATAAAAAAAAAAACCATGGAATCCCCATAATTTAACAACCAGATTACAATACTCAATCAAACAGAATATATTCCAGCTAATAAATGAAATATACTAATAGCAGTGAATTTTCAATCCTCTTAAAAGAAGTTTGATCAGCAAGCCACCACTGCCTCCTATTTCAAAATTTTCAATTTGAATAAGTTCTGGACAGAGAGAACGTCATTTGGCCAACATGGATGGACTAACCATTCCCACACAAAAAGTATCTCCTAATGCAGCTCCTGTCTCTCTGACATGATATTCTGACTTTTAATATGAGATTGGATATCTCAAGTTCCAAAATTTTAATTCAAGAATTGAGAACTTGTGTCCAAGTTTTCCATAACAGCATCTTTTATCAGCACATAGAACTTCTTCGTGGATCACTGACAGCCACAGTGCAAGCTTATCAACACTGCTTGAAGATGGACTAAGCAATTTGTATTGGAGGTGTCTCAGCAGCTGAAACCAACTGGGTTGCTGGAAGGGTTTAACATTTAGAATGAACTAGGTAAATGTGGTAATGGAGCAAAAATATAGATTCAGCAACCATCGTCTACACAATAGAAGCAATTAAAGACGTGTTCTTACAGGAACAAAAGTAATTCTACAAATATTCCGAATGATAACCACTAATAAATGATCTTAACTTCCAAAGACCATGAACATAAAACTGCAAAAATCTGATCAATGCATATATGCTACTAAACTATTAATGTGGTATATTTCTGACCATATTCCTCCATTCTTTCCCAATCTAAATCAGTATCTTCAACTATTGGTAAATGAAAGTTGGAAACAAGAAAGTTGTGTGACATGCTTATTGAACTCTCTATTATGCCCATTCCTTTTTTAGGATTGGAAGCAGAAGTTTGTACCTGGACCTGGTGAAGCCTCCTTTCTTCTCAATAATTGGTGTGATGTGGTGGGAGACTGAGGCTCTCTATATTGCCACAAGATATCACTAACAAGAATGGAAGGTCTGTGATCCAAAAAGACAGGTATCCAAACAAGAAAATTTGTGAGCAAAATCTAAATATTTGCAACAAGTTTCTCTTGTTAAACAATCATCAACATCAGAAAGGTACTTGCATTCTAAGCAGAGTAGCAAGCTGTTGTAGTCTTAATATCCCATAGAACAATGAAGATAATACAAAGGTGGACAGCCATTTTCCAACTGCCAGTCAACTAACTTATATGAATCAATAATCATCGGCGAAGGCCATCATCACTGAACACATTTGTAAGTCCTTCCGGCTTCAACAAGATAAGACACTACATAAAATCACCACCGGTGCACAAAGAAAAATACCCATATCTCAAAGACAGACCAATTTCAACCACAGGAGATCAGTCTGAGCCATCGCCAAGTCTATAAAAACCTATAAAGCAATCAAAACTATCTAACAAGTATGGAAAGATATGGGGAACCGATATGCTTCTACTAAACTTAGCTAGCAACTGCCCTAACCACATTCCTCAGACTTGTTCAACTTCATGATAAACCTCAACACCCTATCCATCCTTTCTCAACCCGTCCAGCCTTGACATTTCGGCTCTTTTAGTCCATGTCTTCTTTCCTAAGCTGATCCACTTAAAGGTAGACTTGACTTATTTTTGAAACCATTAATATCTGCCACTCCCCACCCCCTAATCTCCACAAGAGAGCTTATTTGAAAAATGTTTTACAAGCTTCAATGATCAATCAAATTCGCTCACCACCTCTACCAGCACAGCTCATCAGTCAAAAAGTAAATAAGAATTACAAAACCACTGGAATACAATATGACAGACCGTAATAGTTGGCGTCACGACCACCAAACAAAACATGTACTGAACCTACTTGCAAATCGTGCAAGATGCAGTGCTTTCAAATTCCGCAAATGCTGAAAAAATCTAATGTATAAAAACATTCCAAAAGAACTCAGCAATGGCCCATCATTATAATTGGAGCCAAATCTATTTGCCATCATATCCTAGCATCTCCAAATAAAAAGGTTATATCAACAGTGTTTAATACCAATTAAGCAGAATATGAGATCCTTTCAAGAATCAAGCGGCCTTAATCTATTAGGGACAAAAGAAACAAGGGGAAGAGGTTAAACATGGGCAATGATTCCCTATAGACATCACCTAACTCTATGACCATAGGCTCTAGAAGCCCAACAAAATGAGCACCCAATAAACAGATAGGTTTGAACTGCCATATTCCTCTTAATGGAATGGCAAAATTCAAATGAAACACAACCTGATTAAAGACAATGGATCCAATGTTATAGATCAAAATGAATAAAGGATTAATTCACCATACCATGTTACCATGTATCCCCAAAATCTAGCAACAGATAGAGGGAAAAAGAATGGCCAACCTGAATTTCTCAACAAACACTTTTTAAGTCTCTCGCACTGAGAGGTTTTACTTCAGAATCAGCTTTAAAGGAATGCTGGTATATATCTGCTATGATTCTGAGAGATCCACAAATCCCGTAAATTGGCTACTATTTTGTCCTTCACCATAGCTTAATCAACCAAATTAGTCCCTTGAAAGGAGACCCTTCAATCCTGACAAAACGGTAGAGTGATTATTATCCAACATCTCTTCAGCCTTGAGAAACACTTTAATTTCATCCCCATTAATTAATTAATTTTTGATAGCATAGAAGTCGATGCATATCTCAGCTGAAGATATCGCGTGACTTCCAAAATTCATTTCTCGGAGAGGAAGATAGCTCTAGATAAAAGTTACACCGACAAAAAGTTCTTAAACTATTACCACATTTAAGCATGAACTCCACGAGGGCACCAAGCATGGAGGTGAACTTTAAAATTTTCTTTTAAATGTCTGCTGGTATCTAATTATCCATAACTTGCTCCTAAACCCCTGATTCATATCTGCCTTTCCCAATTCTAACATTTTCTTATTCAATCCCAATCCATTGTCTATATATAAGACAGAGGCAATCCTATGATGAAGGACTCCACAAAGTCAACACTAATCCTTTAGATGGGCCAAAATAGTACTGCAACAGCAATTTCTGGTTGTATAACATAAACCATGAAGATAGATAGAGATTACACACCCAATAAACCTTGTAGATACACATAAATGAAAACAGAAAATCAGAAATTCAAACAGTGTGATCTTCTTACTTAGGTATGAATTACAATAAATCTGTTCTTTTGTAAAATAACATAATATAACACTTTTTTATTTTTTTATTTTTCTGGATCTCCAAAGACATCAGAAAACCTAGAATAAACCACAAGAAGTATCCCTGCCTATTCTAGGAAGAAATTATAATCAATTTACAAAACAAATACTCTAACTTCTTCAAAAATTAGAAAACCTCCAGAATTAACAAAATGAACATTCTGAGAAAAATTCAGTACCTATCATCTTCTTGTGGGACCTGCATTAATTGAGAGAATCATTTTGAACTGTTTTAAATCAATTGAAAAGATTCATTTTTGTCATCTAAGTAAAGAAAACAGCAATTTCAGGATTTAGACCTGATTGAGTGGTTAAGTTACTAGCTATATCCATGCCCAAATAATAGGTGTCATATATTTCCCTCCAGTTTTGCATGCCTTTCACTTGTTATGCTAGCAAACTTGTGCAATGCAATCTTGGATGGTCCTATCGAGTTATACAAGTAATAATAGCAGCATTTTAGCAATAGGCTACAAAACATTACAGCAATCAATAACAACTAAGAATCATAGGCAGCCACATAATTATATTATTAAAAATAAAAGTCCACAATTTCCAATTTCAATATATTATCTAAATTACAGCAGCATAACCGTACGACATTGCATTCAAATGCATATCCTCATCCACAGAACTGCAGTTCAGCAATCAATCAAAACATAAGCTATCATTAATGCATAGAGAAGCAGATGCAAGGAGTGCATATGTAACAAATACTAGTCAAGATATTCATGTATCTTCACATACATTGATGTCTCTGGACATCGCACTAAAACCAAGTGCCGATCATCTCCTTCCCCAATGGATTTATGGGCAAATCTAGCAAAAACAAAAAGAAATAATTACTTAAAAGAGAAAGGAAAAATGTAGTCTGCAAGCCAACCATCAAACTTAACGCCCTTTCGCTGCATGATTATATATCCACAGAAGAGAGAATGATAATTTGGCAGCAACGAAGCACTAAAATGGAAATACCCAAATATATCAGCCAATCGATGCAAGAGAAGGCGACTGTAGGAGTCCATTGGTTCCAACTCAAGGACCCCATCTGCACTGCAATCAAAATTGTTATCAGCGAAACACTGTCGAAGGAAATTATTCAAAGAAAACAAGATTTGTTCAGCGTTTCCACCTGTTATCATCCTGGAGGAAGTTGACCAAAGCCTCTTCGATTGAGAGTACAAGATGCTTGCTTGGAAGATTGTCTTTCACAAGGAAAGCCAACTCCTCCACCTGCAAGCTCATCATTATGCATATATTATTAAAAAAAAAAATTGTTGTTAAAGGGCTAGCTTGTGTGTGAATTCAGTAGCGTTCGACAGAATATGGATAACTGATTTCTGGGGAATCACTTAATGAGTGCTTTTCTTTGGAACAGAACTACACAAAAAAGAGTTTTTTTAAGTGATTTTACAAAAAGCGCTTATTCCTAAACACAACCATACACTAGAGAAGTCCTTTAATACTGAATTGAACAGCGAAACCAACATATAATTAAGAGAAGAAACAAGCAATAACAAGAAATTAAATGCCCAGTTGTGGTAACATCCATTATATTTGTAGGAAATGAGAGAGAATGAAAAGTAAAAATTGATAGAAAAGAGAGAAATTAATTAACTACTAACCATTGCGAATTGGGTCATGCTCATCTTAAAATGAAGAAGAAATTCAGACTGTAAATTCTAGCTTGCAGCGACAAACAAAGAAATCGACAGCAGCAATGCAGGTCAAGATAATCTGATTTTATCTTCGTCCTACGTAAAACTATTAAAAAGAAAAGATAAAATCACATGGCACGGGGCTTTGATAATCAACAACCAATCATAGCTCAGTAAAATTAATTGATTTTCAATAAAAGTGGCTAACTCGCCTTCAATGGCGGTCCGCTCCGGTCCGTGCGAGTTGAGCAAATTCATCCCCGTCTCTAATTTTTTTATAAAGAAAAAATTTTCAAAATAATCTTATTTTAACCTCTTTAATATTTATAATTAATTTTAATATATTTTTATTAAAATAATTATTCTAAATAATTTTGTCTATAAATTTTACTTTTTACATTTATAAATATAATTCATGCACACACTTCATCCTTACATTTCTAACAATATTCCATTAACTCTCAAATTTTAATTTTAATATTCAAAATTTCAACAGATCGTGCAACGGTATAAAGTAAATATTTTAGTATTTAATCAATAAATTAAGCGAAAAATAAGCTTTTACACTTTTTTATTAATTTTTAATTAATTTTAAAATATATAAATATTATTATAAAATTTATTGTAATTTTATAAAATTTAATTTGAGTTATAAATATAATATTTTATTTATTAAATTTCTTGCTATTGTAATTTGTCCAAAAATTTGATCAAAATATGTATTTTTGATAAAAAAAAAAAGAGACAAAAATAATTATTTTAGTGTGACATAAATATCGCTCTAGTGTGACCACACTAGTGCACAAACAATGCCTTGATTTAGCTAGATTAGATTACAAAAGTGTCCTAATGTGACCAAGATAGGATACTTTTTTGTGTCCCGGTGCAGCCAAACAAGGGCACTTTTATATGCCATAATCTAGCCAAACTAATGCACTTTTTATGCTCTAATGTGGTTGCAGGAAACTAGTATATTATATTATATATAATTATATATATTAAAATTATATTAAATATAATTTATAAAATTTTTATTTTATAATTTTGTTCACGTAAACTTAAGAATTTATTATATTTTCTTACTAATTTTAAATTTATTTTTATGTATTTTTTTCAAAATTTATTATTTAATTTTTTTTGTATTTAAAAAATAATTAATATTTAAATATTTAAATATTTTGATACATTTAAGATATATGTACCATAGTGCGGCCACGCTAGGGTAGTATTATATATATATATATATATATATTAAAATTATTTTAAATATATTTTATAAAATTTTTATTTTATAATTTATTTTTCATTGAATTAAGAATTTATTCTTTTATTTTATAAATTTATTTAATATATTTTATAGATTTATTTAATTTATTTTGAAATGTTATTTTATTTTTTTCATATTTAAAAAATTATTAATGTTTAGATATCTAAATATTTAAATTTAGATATTTTAATATATTTCATGTATATGAGTGAAAATATATCAGTTGGTATTTATTATAGTAGATCATGCGTTACGTTACTAGATGATTTAGAAAATTATCATGACAAAAAGGTCCAATTCATATCCATTTCAAAAGATATCAAGTATGATGAATTATTGACCATAATTTATAACTACACTAAAATTAATCTAATGAAATTTAGCATTCAATTTGAAAACAAGTTTTACAAACATTAAGATAGGATTCATTATATATATGGATATCGATAATAATTCTAATATTTCTGATTTTATGAGTAGTATTGTGATAATAGGGTTTAGATATCTCAGTCTGTTCTACGTCGTTATGGAACAAATAGTTGTTAATGATTTTAGGTGTTTTATACTGCTTTGCAAACTGTCGAACCAAAAGTTCTTATATAATCATTTATTTCTTCTTGGGATAACAATAAATTTAACCATGGCTAATATTATTCACAAGATGATATAAATCCTATAGACCCTACATCAATATATTATGAAAGTCTTATAACTCATAGAGGATACGTACTATGTCAAATTAATAAAGATCACATTTTTTTCGGAGTCAACTGTGTATGAAAGGTGAAGGTGCTGGCATTTTTAACGATATACTAAGAACTCCATATAAAAATTATTACAATAAATATACTGATATAATAACAAAAGTTGGGTTATCAAACATGTCAAAGTAACAGATCTATAAGGTTTGATGAGGATATAACAAAACATCAACTTCTCCTTGTATGCTACCTATTCCAATATCATTTTCTCAATCGCAGAATGTGCTATCTAGCTCTATATAAAGTGTTATATATGTTGGATAGCTTTTCAATTCACTAAAGAAGTTACAATATGTATTGGGTTTATTGGTACTGAAAAACTATTTTCATTTTTGAGTTTTAAAATCAACAACAGATTGATTTGAGACAAACATGTGTGGTTGATGAATATAAATGACAGATTTAAGCAACTAATACAAATAAGAATAGTGGATATTGGTCTATTAAACAGTTTGAAACAAATCACATTTGTCGAAATGATCAATTACAACTAAACTACTGGCAAACAAGTAGTTAGTTTATTGGTAAATTTGTGGTGGATAAATTTCAGAATTCTAATTGACTTTATACGCTAAATAACATTTAAGATAACATATACCAAGAGTTTGGAATATATGTGTCCTACCGTAAGGTATGACTAGTTAAAGAAGAAATACTGAAATTAACATGTGGAAAGCTAAGTAGTTTAATTTATTGTCACAATTTTGTTATGTTTTAAGATAAAGGAATATGAGTACAATAATGCATATAGAAATAGATGAGGATAATAATTTTTTGTATTCCTCCATGGTGTTTGGAGTATTTTTAAGTGGTTTTCATACAATAATTCGTCCCATAATTGCTATTAATGGGACATTCTTAAAGGGTATATATCGAGAAACAATGTTTATTATTGCCGCTCATGATGGGAATAATTAAATTTATCTTATGGTATTTGAATTTTGGAACTTTAAAAACAATGCATCGTAAGAGTAATTTTTAGAGAAATTACGAGATGTACTTAGACATATTTCAAATCTAATATTTATATCATATTGATATGATAACATACTTAAAAGGATAAATACAGTATTTCTCGATTTATATCATAATTTTTGTGCATACCATATTAAGAAAATTTTAAATTTAAGTACAAGTTTAAAAATCACAAGAAAAATATTCTTTTAATAGGATTTTTTACATTATTGTCAAGATATTTATATGCAGTAAATTTGAAAAAGATATATAAATAAGTTGAAGTTGATACATCCAAATACTGCAAACAATTTAAAAAATGATGTGGAGTTTTACAAATAAATTAGATGTCATTTTCTAATTTAGCGATACGACATAATGACTACTAATATTGTAAAAAGTATTAATATATTATCAAAAAATGCACGCATTCTTTCAATTATATCTTTAGTAGATTAAATACAATTAATGTTGCAATATTGTTTTATGAGAAGAAAGAAAAAGTTACTAAATATGACAAAGACGCCTTAACTAGAGTAGTAACTGATAAGGTTAAAATGAAAGATTGCACATCTCTTGCACTGTCAGTCTATTCATACTTTGAATTTAAATTCAAAATTAAACACAAAGAAAAAATTATTGTGGTTGATCTAAATTAAAAAATATATCAATGTAAGAGCTTTAACTTGTAACAACTGTCGTGTGCTTGTACAATGGCAGTAATTTGATATGTTAAAGGTTGGTGTGAAATTTTTGTTCAAAATACTAAAAAAATGGCATACATATAGTAGCGTACACACCAGAGATTCATCTTGTATGAGACCCAAGTTTTTAACAAATTTCAAATGAGGTTCAAGTCATTATTTCAAACTGCCGATAAATCGTGTCTCATCTAGTCGATAAAAAAATATACGCATCTTATCCACAGGAGAGGAAGTAACTATTCGAAAGTGTTTTCATTACAAGTAATGTAGATATAATCGTGTAATATGTAAAAACCCATTAAATTACAATGAACCCGTTGGATTAAAATAAAAATTAGTTATTAAATTTTAAAACTTTTCACTTAAATTAAATATAAATTCTTATTTTATTCAATAATATTGTAATTTCTTTAATTCAATAATTTATTTACAAATATATAGTGAAATCGTCCTCCCATATACGTGTCAATGTCTTTTCAGTGCAAGATTTTTCTTTTATTAGAAAAGAAAAAGGACAGGCTAAGGCTAGCTAAAGCAAAGTCAGCCTAATTTATATAATAGCTAATTTCATTATATAAACAACAAAAGTAATATAAGTATCTTCAATGTAATCGACCCACATATAAGTTAAGTATTATTTTAATTCTAAAAAATGGTCCATATTAAAAAGTGAAATTCCAACATCGACCTAACATAATATGTTTGATAAACTTGTATGCGAGTATGTCAAATTCTACACTACCCATGGTTTGTTGAGATAGCTTAAGCAGTCAAAAATACATAAATGATGTGTTTGCTTTATGCTAGCTTGACCTCACATTATCAAGTCTAAATGTCCACATCACAAAGGGCAATAACTCACACAAGGACTTTATAACCTCATTTATTTCTTGGTCAGAATGTTCCAATAGTGCTAAATCATACACATATATGTTACATCCGCACAGATCAATAGCACATGCAACCCAATATTTGTTACAGATCAATACAAGCAGTGGAATAATATCAATATCACTTCAAGTTTTTAGTATCCTATTAGAGTTCCTCTTCACATTTGGCTCAATGTTTAACAAATTTATTGTCTTAGTGCTTACTTGCATTCAAATGTAAAATAAATTCACTTGTACGATTAAAAAAGAAATTATTAGTATCAAATATAAAAATATTTGAAATGCATAATAATATAGAATAATCATCAGAATTTTTTTAATCGAATTCATACATATAAATACAAAAAAACGATGGTAAAATTCTGCGATATAATGTCGGGACAAGTTTTTTGTTAATGCGCAATCAATAAAGATACTTGTCGATGTGCTAATAAAATAATAATATAAATGTTAGATTAAATAATTCAATATTATAAATAAGACAATAATAGATAAAATAATTACAATATCCTCAATTATGTATTAAGATAAAAATACTGCAAAACTATTGAGGTGTCAATGTGATTGTATGTGTTTCTACAGAAAATGCAAGATCTTTTAACCATTAAAAATGTTAAACATATAAATCATCCATATAAAAAGTGATAGGATCTATAATCTAGTTCATGGGATAATGTGGTAATGGCTTACTCACAGAGACCCCACGAGTTCTCTTCAAAAGATTAGTATAAATGTTTCTGTCATATGGACCCTTCTTATATATCCTTCTAAACTGACTCTTATGAAAAACTGGTGCAGGCCTATACTATCTGTCGACTAATGGATCATTTATATGGACTTACGGTTCCTCTACCTATGAAAAAATCAAATATGATCAACTAATTAACAATAAAATCACCAAAAGATGATAACATCAATCAAACATCCACGCATAGTTTAAAATTGCACAATAATAACCTGAACAGGTGAGACATTAAATGAAAAATGCGAATGACTAGACATCTGCATCCAACCTCAAAAGTATGTTGATAATGCATCAATTTGGTTAATAACAGTATATTTGACTCTATGCATATCCTTTCGTATATCACAAATATCTATATTCAATGCCTTAATTTTATCTATCATAATCCTCTTAAACTCATTGTCATAATGTGATAACGGCGTGAGTAAATGATGTAATGATGATATATGAGAATAATATTATGATAATATAGGAGAATGATGCTGAAGCGGTACAAGGGAATGTGCTATGGCAGTGCAGGAGAATGATGTTGTGGCGGCACAGAAAAATAATGTTATGGCAGTACAGGAGAATATTGTTGTAGTGGCTCGGGAGAATAATGATCTAGCGAAACGGAAAAATGATGCAGTGAAGGTGTAAGTGAAGTGTCTTGCGACAAACGAACATATATGTGTGTTATTTAAACACCAATTGATTTTGTATAATTAAAAATTTAAATTAAATTACATCAATTTATAACTTTTACCTAGGTGAAATGCAACCTACTGTCATCTACACTCATATAGGGGCCTTAAGTTTTAATATATTCTAAATAAATTTAACTCGTTAGCAAATTATCTCTGGATGCTCTTTCTGGTTGAATTATTTGAAATAATTTAACCACGTACGATAAATTTTTCTCAACAGACTTGGATTGTAACACAAGCACCAGCAACATCTATAAAAAAGTATAATAATAAATTTTCATAACTGCGATTACATAATAATTAATCATATAATGTGTTAATTTAATGTCAAATATTTATCACAAATCGACTAAATAGGTGCTTGTATATAGTTGTTTGACTCAAAACTCGTTTAAAATTCTTTCATCATAACTTTTGTGGAATATTATTGCTCACTATAACTATAAATTTATTCTATAAACAAGGTACAGATTCATAGATCCATATCTACATAACATAAATTATAAATACTTCAACTTACTGCACAATCAACAAGAATTTTGAATTAGATATTAATTTTTGTGATAAATATATGAAATACAAGGGGCATCTTAGTAACATTGTATTTTTCCTTGAAACTTTTACTTGAAGTTTTTAAACGTGCGACATTACTTATATATTTATTGTACTGTTAAGGGACCGATCATTGCAATGATTTGGTCATGTAAAGATAGATAGCAAATCCCTATAGATATCTATTAAATTGGTTAAAATCCTCCAATATGTCAAACAATCATAAATTTATATGAGCTCTTCTATCCTTACTAAATAAGTACCTTTTTATTAAAAAAAATACATTCTTTAATCGTATATTTTTAGGCATATCTAAATTAGAAAAATATCCACAATTAAAACCAATAATTAAACTAAATTCTATACATGAGAAACGAATAGCCCAGTTGCCAATAAAAAACTATATCTCATTAGGATCACCATTCGTATATACCTCTTGTAATAACATATAATGAATTAGAATAGGCAAATGATGTAAATTTTTAATGTCCAAGAAATGCTCAAAGCATGTTTACCTAAATATATTAACTTGTATCACACTTAATTTTCTTCTTACGTGGTATATTATTGTAAATCGTGCTAAATAACTCGTTTTTATGTAAAAGTAGTAATCTATCGTAATCTTCAATTGAGGTTGACTTTCATTTGTACCTGCAATATTATAATAATAAATAGTTGTTATTAAGCATTACGAAGAAAATATAAACCAGCTAAATAAAAATTTACAATTAAATAAGTTTAAATATAATTTAATTAAATTAAAAATAAAAAATCACAACAAGAAAAAAAATTAAATTGTAGTTATTTATCATCATTTTCAAATAATACCTGATTAAATATAAATTTTGATTGTTTATTATTAACATTTTAAAATAATATCTAACAAATATAAATAATTAAATTTAAAAAATCAAGTCCCAAAAGAAAATATAATATTAAGTAATTTAAGTATTATTTTAAACTAATTTTTAATTTAATTGTTTAATTAAATTAAAAAGAAACAATTACAAAAAAAATTAAAATAATTTAAATTTAATTATTATTTAATTAAAAAATAATTGTAGTCTAAAAAATATTAAATTTTAGTTATTTATCATTATTTTTAAATAAATTTATAATTAAATATAAATTTTTATTACTTATTATTAGTATTTTTAAATAATATCTAATTAAATATAAATAATTGAATTAAAAATTATTGCTCTAAAAAAATTAACATTAATTTTTTAAGTATTATTTTTTATTTTAATTGTTTAACTAAATTTTAGATAAATATAATATAAAAGGTAATACATCTAAATTATTAAATATTATAATTAATTAATAATATACAAAACATAAATTAATAATATGAAAAAGGGAAAACGTTAAGGCACATGCGATACATGTGCCTGAGCATATGAATCAGGGTGATATCAACCCTCGATTCATGCGCACAGGTGCATGGTAGCAAAGCAGATTCGCTTTAGCCAAACGCGACCGGGCGCATGTGCTGCACGTGCTTGCGCCTGTGAATCAGGGCCAATCCAACTCTGGTGTCATGCATTGCACACGCTTGGGCGTCTTCTCAAGCTTCATCGAGCTCATCTTTCATGGCCAATTCTAGCCATGATTTATACCCTATAACAGCCAAAATTAAGCCCTTTATGACCTTAAATTAACATAATCTCGTGATTACACTCACATTAACTAAAAGTTTGTGATACAATTTTGTTCTTTATCACTCAAAAATCTCAAATAATGTATAATTACCTATTTTTATTTTCATATAATATTACTATTTTCAACACAAAATAGTAACAGCTAACCTTTTTTCTCATACTTGCCGCTTTAAAATGACTTGTTGAAGGTAAGACAATACAATGTGCATAATATTATCTTCGTGAAAAAATGAAGAAGATATAGGGTTTGAGTTCTTCATGAAAGGGTGAAAGAAAAAATGAAAATAAAAAATAGTTGAGGGTAAAATTGTTCAAAGTTGTTATTTTGGGAAGAATGTGTTATAGTTAATTAAAATTGTTAAATGAGATTAAAATAAAGCTATTTTCAGAATTTTTCCTTTATAAAAGATTGAAGCGAGAGAATTCGAGTGAAACCAATGAATGCATGTCGTACTATTTTTAACAATTGTTTAATAATTTTAGTTATTTACTTAGATTAGTAACACTAATAAGGTGCAATTATTCAGTTATAAGTGATAAGCAAGTCTTATACTTATATGTTTGAATGTTATTGGATTAAATTTTAGATAATTTATAAGATTTTATCACTTTTTGGCCAAGAATTTTGCTTGTTTTTGTAGGATTTGATAAAAAAATTAATGGACATAATTAGGGAACTACAGTACTATGGGTACCATTATCTTCTTTTTTAAAGTTGTTTAAAAGATATTTTAAGTTTTTTATTCATATTTTAAGTTGTTATTGTCAGATTTAAATTTTTTAATTATATATTTTAAATATTGTTTAATATTTATCTTATATTTTTTAATATATTTTTACAAGTTTTATAAAAGATGGTTTAAATCCCACACATATACAATAAAAAAAAGTAGGTAATAGTACCCAACAGTATTATAACTAAGTTTGAGTAATTGATAAAGTTGGAGACCACATACACGAAAAACACAGCTCACAATTGGCAAGAAATAGAGAGTGGAGCGCTTCTACGCTAAAATGAAAAAAAATTTACAAAATTTGTCTACAATTAAGATAGCACAATGCCCAGGAGCTGGTTAAGAAGTGCCAAGGCACTATTATAGCAAGTTGAATAACCATTCGTTACAGAATACCACTATAGTAAATTTGCTATAGTAACCCAACTATAGTGAAAACGTGTCATAAACAATGTTAAGTACCTAGGCACTTACAAAGAGAGCCTAGGTACTGGGTGACAAAAAAGCAAAAAAAAAAAAAAAAAAATTAAGTCTTCTCCTAACTAAAAGAGGAGAGTTTGGAGCTATTTTAAGATTTCTCCCAAACATATATAAAAAAGTTACCAAGAGAACTACCAAAAAAGAAGAACAAAAAGAAGAATTTAGAGAGCTTGAAGAAAAGAATAAAATCACATCAACTTAACTTATAATTTAGTTTAATTTCTTTCCTTCTTTTTTTTTTCTTTGTTATTTCTTTTATTAAAAACTAAATTAATTTTTTAAAACTATGATGTAGTCAACTTTGATTTTATGACTTTTATTGATTTAACGTAATAGAAAATTATCTTCATTGGTTGCATATTATACAGTATTTTTAATATTTTTAGATAATTAACCATTGTTTAAATAATTTAAAATTCATAATAAAACCCTAAAAAAGAAGATTTATACTTTAGTTCTCATGTTAAATAACATTAAGTTTATATAAGATAAGAATATACTTATGTGCTTTATGTAATTATTGTGTGCAATTATAATGCTACATGCATGTTTAACTATCTTAATTTTATATAGAAATATAGTGAATTATATATTAAAATGGTTTCATTATAACTCTAAAAAGATTGACAAATAATTGTAATGTTTTGGATTATCAATCATAAATTTAAATTTTAGTAACTTAAAAATACATAGAGTTTTAGAAATTAGTTTTGAAAAAATCATGTCCTGAAATTCTCTTCTTTTGTTTGCTCTTAACTTTACATTTGCTTATTTTAATTTAGTTATTAGTTAACTTTAATATAGTTCATCTTATTATTCAAGCCATTTAGATAAAATTACTATAATATAAAATATCAATTTTAAGCGTAAGTAATTATCTCCGTGAAAATAATATTTACTTATCACTTTATTATATGTTTATAATAGTGTACACTTGTGTCTGCATACATTTTTACAATAATAAATGTTGTTCTTCAAATTTTATCATTAATGTGGGCAAATTTTCACAATTATATGGGATAACCTCCCTTGTTTTGGTGTAAAAATTTGTGCTCCCTTTTTATGGGGTAGAATTCTCTGTTATTTTCCACATAAATATGTGGACAATGCTATATATTGGTATTCATATGCTACATTGATGTAGCAAATTTTGATTTGTAAATATCACGATGTAAATATCTAGATTATGCTATAGTGATATTCATGTAATATGGTGGTTCCATAGTTGCTGTAGTGGCACGAGAGAATTCTAGAATGTTGGTATGGTAAAAATCTGCTTGTAAATCTTACACCATAGATATTTGAGTAATACTGTAGTGAAATTCATGTAATATCGTACACCATAGATGTCAATGGTTACAATTTTTGCTTTTTCCCAAGATTTTGGATTTTCGTCACAACACATGAGCAAAAACAATAAAGGCACCTAAGCTTTGTGATGTTGTTGATGCAAAACGAGGAGCGAGGTGAAGGACAAAATAGTGATAAGAGAGTGAAGTACCATTCTCTATTCCCAACAAAATGCAAATACTAATTTGCTCCATGAAGTATTCAATACATTAAAATCATAATTGTTAAACAAATATCATATCACTATTATGAGTGCATCAAGATGACTCCTAAATTAACATAATTATAATCACCAAATAAATGAGTTTATAAATGATGTACTCCAATTACATTTGATATTAGTCGCATTTTAAACTGATTTAATTGAAAAAAATAAAAAATTACAAGAATGGTTATGTTTGTCCCTCAAAAAACAACAAAATAAATTCAGCATTGAGTTCTTCTTCGGTATTTGCTGGATCAACGAGATCCAACGTGCTCAATTGATCATGATAATTTTGCAAAATCAACGAAAGTTTAATTTATTTCTTTATTTTGTGTATTCTTAGATTCAACAAGGTTTTAAAATTTAGAAAGAAAGTCTTAAGCAAGACATATATATTCTTAACAAATCTTGCCGCCCGGTGGCAAAACATCTTCCTCGGGTTGGATTTTCGGAAGCCCGAACTTGACCAGGTCTGAATTTTATCTAAAAGAATGTTCTTTATTCTGTTGCAGTTTCCTCGTGTGAAAGATTTTCAACAGTCCTAAAATGAAGTTGCAAGACCCCGAATGCAATTACGTAGCTGGAGGGGATGAAACTCAAGTCAAAAAGGATCATATTTTGATACTTGGAGTACATTTGTTAGACCAGAGTTTTTGTATGTAGATTGAGGTGTCATTAAAATATTTGTTGAATGAATTATATATTGAAGTGTCATAAAAGTATTGGTCCGATGAATTCATAGGACGAATTGACTGAGAAGCCAGTGAAGAAACACCGACGCATACGTATTCTGATTCGAATGCTTAACGCAGAAGGCAAGACTCGCATTTAGTATTCAGTCGAAACTTCAAATCGTTACCCCTTGTTGCCGAGAAATACAGCGAGCTCAAATTCCATTGCAGTGCTGCAGCCTGTGACGAACGAAATTCTGCTCTCTTCGATCAGAAACCGTTGAAGCAGCAGATAGTTGCCGAAACGCAAAAACGATGAGCTGGTTAGGGGTTCAATCCTCTGCATCAACGAACATGATTGTGATCAACACACCGGCGGCAGATCTTGTCCTCACCAATTTCGCCTACTGCTCCTCCGCCGATCTCCAAAAATTCCGCGTCCCTAAATCCAATCTCTTCCTCGCTTCTGTTGCCGCCGACTCTGTCGTTCTCTCCCTTGCATATCCTTTTTCGTAAAAATATTTGAAATGCTGATCAATTATTGTTCTGGTATTATACGATTGCTCCTTTTTTTTTTTTTTGTGATTTTTAACTGATGATTACTTCTCATCCAAGCGTAAATAATGGCCATATTGGCTTGAATTCAATTCAGCGACGACAAGCTAAAGTTTCTAGTGGCGACTCTATCGATCTCACCAGGTTTTTTTCCTTCCAAATTTACTTTTTTTGTACATTTATTTATCAATTTCTTACTTTTTTGGTTGTAGATTTATTCCTCCAGATGATTTTAACCTCGCATTGCTCACAGTTGAACTAGAATTTGTGAAAAAGGGCACTAAAAATGAACGGGTATGATTTTTTATTTCCTTTTTTTATTTAATTATTGGGTCACTTATTTTTTTTGCAATTAAAATAAAAGGATTATTTTTTTGGAAGGTTGATGCTCTTCTTCTGGCTGACCAACTAAGGAGGAGATTTGTTAACCAGGTAAATTTTTACAGACACCATGATCGTGAAAATGTTATTTATTTGATATGATTTTTTTAGATAATATTTTTATGGAATTATTTCCAGGTTATGACGTCAGGGCAGAAAGTTATTTTCGAGTATCATGGAAATAACTATATTTTTACAGTAAATCAAGCAGCTGTAGAGGGTCAAGAAAAATCGACTCAACTGGAAAGAGGGATGATTACCAGGGACACTTTTTTTGTCTTTGAAGCAAACAGTGGCAGTGGAATTAAGGTCTTATTTCAATACTTTTCAAATCTTTTGATGATGAAAACTCTGCTGATTTATTTTATGATTGGATTAACTTAATGGAGGTTTATTCATTAGTTAGCTTGTGTTGCGCGAATGCAGATTGTCAACCAGCGAGAAGCTGCAAGTAGCAACATCTTTAGGCATAAGGAGTTTAATCTTCAGTCACTGGGTATAGGTGGTCTAAGTGCGGAGTTTGCCGATATCTTTCGAAGAGCTTTTGCATCTCGTGTTTTTCCTCCTCACGTGACCAATAAGTAATATAACTAATTCTTCAAGAAACTCAATGGTTTATTTATATTTATTGATCTTAAATGGAAAGCTTTTAATGTTTCAGATTGGGGATTAAGCATGTAAAGGGTATGCTACTTTTTGGGCCTCCTGGTACTGGCAAAACTCTTATGGCTCGTCAAATTGGAAAAATGTTGAATGGAAGGGAACCAAAGGTTTGGACATGGATATGTTTTTTCCTATCTGTGTTTGTCAGCAGGAAAATTTTTTGTTACTACTGTTCTGGCAAGAATCTTGAGAGCACTTTATTCTGATTATTCACTTAATGTCTTTAATGGTTAAAACTTTTTTAAAATTATTTTAAGCAATTTGGGAAGTCAAGATTTGATGAATGCTGTAATACTCCATGTACTATCCAATGGTAACAACTTTTAAGTAAATATTTTAGAGCATCAGTTTTTGTGACACTACAGAATTGATATCATTTGTAAAGCCATTGTTATTATTGGGTGAATAATACATTCTGTGCCGATCTTTTTCTTTTCTTTTCTTTGTTTTTCTTTTCTTTATTTATTGCAGCTGTATTAAATTTACAAGCTTTAAGACATGCGCAATGCTCTTTGACATTATACATAACTTTTAAAAGTCATGTTGCTGGACTGTCATTGTGCATTTTGCCCTTTAACAATGACATACTGTAGTTCATCTGCAAATTATTTTAGCTGAAGTAAATTACACTGGGTACTAGATTTTTGCATGTAAATCTTGTTTCGCTTTGTTAATGGCTTGGGCCATCATAAGCTGTTAAATGTACGGATATAAACCTCTGTTTAAATGTATGAATATAAACCTGTAGGTAATGTATGGAGCATTAAATAAATTGTCTGATATTGTATTTGATAGTGCAGGAAAATGAGTGAAATAAAATCATGATCTTGGAGTGACCTCAAGTAATTTTGTTCATAATATTTACATAATCATTAAGTGTCTAGAAAAATGTTTACAGCATAGATCAGCTGTGTAAGCAGTCTTCCTTTTATAACATAGAATACAACTTTTGGGAAGAGAAAACACTCAAAGAGATAATATTGTGTTCTGGGAGCAGATGTACAGTTATCCTGACATTCATCCGCTCACTTGTGTTGATTGAACTGCTTCTATCCATTAAGAAGGGGTGTACAAGCAGATAGTTTTCTTTGCACATAGACTTGAAATAGCTCATAAAGTTGTTTCCTTCTAGTTGAGAAAGACAGAAAGTACCATTTGTGTTTTACTTCTTTTTGCAATTCAACGTTATGCTCTTAATCATAGCATTTTAATTCTGTTGTGGTTATCTGGTTGTTTACTAACAATTTCTGTTCGCCTCTTTTCCTTATGGGCTTATGACCTTTCCTCATTAGCTGTGTGAAACTTTCAGTCTACTGTCTTATTGGTTTTTCTTTTTGATGTTAGATCAAATTTCAAGTTTGATCAATTTCATCATGCTTCGAATGGAACAGTAGTTACTTCTATGTTGTAGCTACATACTGATAATTTTCTCCAGTTGTTAATAGACTGCATATTTTATTATTTTTTGGTGAATATACTAGATTGTTAATGGCCCTGAAGTCCTGAGCAAATTTGTTGGTGAAACTGAAAAGAATATCAGGGACCTGTTTGCTGATGCTGAGAATGATCAGAGGACTCGAGGTAAGGGAAACTATCGCTTAATTCTTGATTTGTGTTTTGATCAGACACCAAGTCCACCATGCTTTTCTACTTTCAGGGGATGAAAGTGATTTGCATGTCATAATATTTGATGAAATTGATGCTATTTGCAAGGTAAGAGATTTGACAATTTTATACTGCTGTTTCTTGCCCCTTAGATTAAAAGTGGCACTATATTTCCTATGATTACTAGCAAGGTTGACAGCGCTTGCATATTGTTTCATCTGCATTTAAGTGTTGCTCTGATAGAGATTTGGCCTACACCCCCCCCCCCCCCCCCTTTTTTTCACGGAGCATATTCCTTGATTTAGTCAACTTATGTGTAATACTTGTTGGTGAAATCTTTCATTTTTTTTTTTTTGCATAATATTTATTGTTGATGACGATATTAACAAATGATTGGTTAATTTCATGATCTAGCATAATTATCATTGTTATTGTTGATACTGGTATATTTCATCTTACTCTGTTGTATTTTTTGAATAGGAATTGACTCTTTTCTATAATCGTTACAATTTTCTCTCTCTATATGATTATTGTTATGCTATGTATGTTCTTGCTTGGAGATTTTATCTTCTTATTAATTTGATAATATTTAATCTTTCCTTATTTCCTACGCTATTGTTATGTTAAGCAAGCATCTTTGCGTTATAATGTAGTTTTGGTTTGTAAATGAAGAAATTTGTTGACATGGATAGGAATGCTAATTATTATGGGCCCTTTTTTGATTTCTAGCATCAGTGTTTAAAAAAGATAAACTTTTAGTCTCAGTCAAGAGTTGGGATCCAATTTTAAGGGGAAGGAATTTTATTGCATGTCCTCTATTGAATTTCTCATGACACATCCAGAATATTAGATCATGAATAGGTGGTAAGTACACTTACATGTTCCAGACATTGATCTCAATTTGCTTCTTGTCCCTTGTGCAATTTGCTGTGTGGCTTTAGTTGCATGTGCAATTTGCTGTGTGGCTTTAGTTGCATTTCTGCCTATGGCTGAGATACTTAATTCTGTTGAAGAAACGATGCTAACAAATATTGATATGCATTAGAATTCAGACTATTTGGTTAGGCAATTTTTAGAAACACAAAAACTTGATGCATTGCTTTTTATTTTGCATATTCAGTCCAGAGGATCAACTAGAGACGGAACAGGAGTTCATGATAGCATTGTGAACCAGCTACTTACAAAGGTTGGTGAGGGTGTTTAAGCAATTTCCAAATCTTCTGAACAAACACATGTTTTTCTAAGCCTTTCTCTTTCTGCATTTTCGGGTACTCCCTTTCATTAGAAAGGCCAAGTAATGACATTAGTGTGACTCATAGACTATTTGCTTTTCAGATAGATGGTGTGGAGTCCCTAAATAATGTTTTGCTAATTGGAATGACCAACAGAAAGGATATGCTTGATGAGGCACTTCTGAGGTTGACCTCTATCTCTGTACTTCTTTGGCAGATGAATAGGAAATTATTGTGCTGATGTGACATTAATGATTTTCCTTTAGAATTTATCCATCTTTAAAACTAATTTTTTTTCCCAAAAATTTTATAGACCTGGTCGCTTGGAGGTTCAGGTTGAAATAAGCCTTCCAGATGAAAATGGCCGACTGCAGATTCTTCAAATTCATACTAACAAGATGAAAGAGAATTCTTTTCTTGCTCCTGATGTCAACCTTCAAGAGCTGGGTATGTACATTAATAGTATATGCTGACAGATATTAGTCATCTTATGGTTGGACAATGTTTGACTGGCTGCCTGTAAATGACAAGCTAACTCATAAGAATTAATGACCCATAATTCATCTTAAAGTATAGCAATGATTGCAGCATCCAAACCCCCCACCCCACACCCCCCCCCCCAGACTTCTTTTGCAATTTGGATAAATTTGAATATTAGTGTTAGGTTTGAACTCAGTTACAGTTTTGCCCGATTCTAGGATTTTTTTTTTTTTGGGTCCAGAAAAAGAAGTGATCTTATTGACCTATTATCAATGACCTTGACAGCTTTAGCGAGTTATTGTTTTATTCATTTGCATGAATCTGAGTAGTGCTTTATGTTTGTGGTTACTTTAGCATATTAATTTTAATTGGAACTGTATTAACAATGCATTGGAGAAGGCTACAGATGGTTTTACTCATCATCTTTTGTGTGTTAAGCTGCTCGTACAAAGAACTATAGTGGAGCCGAACTTGAAGGTGTTGTGAAAAGTGCAGTATCTTTTGCACTGAATAGACAACTAAGTATGGATGATCTTACCAAGCCAGTGGATGAAGATAATATTAAAGTTACTATGGATGACTTTCTTCATGCACTTCATGAAATTATTCCTGCATTTGGAGCCTCCACTGATGATCTTGAGCGATGTAGGTAATGCTTTTAGCTAGAAACAGTTATAATCAGAATGTATGTTTAGCCTTATTTTACTTGTATTTGCATCATCTTCTTCATTCCAGAAGTTTGCGAGGTAGTAGTCTTGGTTATAATCTTTCTGGATCTCAATTTTATATGTTCAGCCTTATTTTACTTGTATTTGCATCATCTTCTTCATTCCAGAAGTTTGCGAGGTATTAGTCTTGGTTATAATCTTTCTGGATCTCAATTTTATCCTGTCCAGCTCTTTTTATTATTGAATTGCAAGCCGGGTGCTTAAAACGTTTAATTAATACTAATGGATCAGGTACACTCAGATTTTTTTCTTCTTAAAATACATGTCTATTATGGCATTTGATCACAACTTGTTTAATAGTGTTGTATTTCCCCATTTTGATTCTCTTTATCTTGGATATGTTGTGATTATTTGTGTTTGTTATTGCTTATATAGAAACAATTGTGAATTGTATGGAGAATCATATTATGTGGGGTTCATTGAACTGCCTTTTCTGTCTTCTGTAGTTCATAATAAACATATTCTCACTTACAACCAGTTTTAGTTAATGAGTTCCGGCCCGGAGTGATTGATTGTTAGAGATCTTGAAGTGGTTTGAGGAAAGAGCAAATTATTGTTTTCAATCTTGATTTAGTTTATCTTTATTTTTCAAAAACCCTATACTGATTAAACCATCTTTTTTTCTACATTACAGCAGAATAATGAAGCTATTAACTTTTTATCTTGAATTTCAAGAGCAACTTTCCACCTTGATTATCTTTGCCTAACTTTGTTCCATGTGACTTTATCTGCAGGCTTAATGGCATGGTGGACTGTGGTGACCGAAATAAGCACATTTATCAAAGAGCTGTGCTGCTAGTGGAGCAAGTTAAAGTAAGCAAAGGAAGTCCTCTTGTCACCTGCCTTCTGGAAGGCCCAAGTGGCAGGTAAGCATGTGCAATTTCTTTAGGTGCTTTTGTGAATTGTGCGATTTGTTCTGAATCATAATTATTTTTGGACAGTGGTAAAACTGCATTGGCTGCTACTGTTGGCATTGACAGTGATTTTCCATATGTGAAGATAGTAAGCTGCTTCCTTTATTGTGTATACGATGTCATTTTACCTCTGGAATTTCCAGTATTATTATTTTTTATTTTAATTTTATTTTTTGGATTGAGCAGATCTCAGCCGAATCAATGATTGGTCTTCATGAGAGCACCAAGTGTGCACAGATTGTCAAGGTTTGTGAATGCCAATATTGTGGGTGCTGATTACTCTTAGTCTTTTGAGAGAAAGTTATCAATTTAATTTGAAAATTTTCTACTTTGATGTGCTTACACAACAATTATGATCTACCCATAGCATATGGAAAACTTTGAAGGTTTTTTGGTTTTCATACATGGCTAGTATATGTTCTGGCTTAAGGTCTCTGTTTCATAGAAATCTGTATGTTTTGAAAGGTGTTTGAGGATGCATACAAATCGCCATTGAGCATCATTATCCTTGATGACATAGAAAGGTAGTACTCGCTGCTTTGAATTATGGCCACTTGGGCTTCCTCCTGCATTTTACACTGATGCATAGCTCACATTTAATTATTTCTTGATTGCTTTTACAGGTTATTGGAGTATGTTGCAATTGGTCCTCGCTTTTCAAATATAATTTCTCAGACATTGTTGGTCCTTCTCAAACGGCTTCCTCCAAAGGTTCAAGAATCAGTTCTAGCATTCAGTCAACTTATCACGATTGAGATGATATTTTGATGCATGATGTTTTAAATTAGTAAAAATTGTAAGGCTGAGCATTAGAAAAAGTAACAGTAAAATCATCACATCTTGGATCATGTTTTTACCTTAAAAGATTGAGTTAAACTTTTCCACAGAAATTATGGATAGCATAAAAAAATCTTGAAATGACAGGTTATCAGTTGAAATAGGAATAAGAAATGAAATATTCAGCCTGTGGCGTGACACTAGGTCTGCTCTGTTGACCATATTTGTGACAAGGCTTTCTCTTGTATTTATTTATTCTGTAGAAATAGATTGCTGACTCGACAAAAGAAATCTTCAAGTTAAATAAATTTTCTAGAAGGATGAAATTTAAATCTTCTTATCACACGGAGGTCAATTTGTAAATAAGAGCAGTTGTATATTTTGTGGAACTTAAATAATTAATTTGCATTGAGCAGTTTCTGTGAACATGACTTTGGACCCACTTAATAAGTCTTGAACCTGTTATAAAATTGGTATTATCTGCATAAACGATAAATGCATTCAGTTTTTGATAGGTTTTTTGCAGTGGAAAAGGTATATTACTTCATTGTTGTTAGTAGTTGCGCTTCAACTTGTGCCAGTGGTTGGCTGCAAATGAGCAATTTTTTTGTTGCCTGTTGATTTTGTTGCTAATTTTGTTGTAATTTTTGAAATTTATGATCCTTGTTTTCAGGGTAAAAAGCTGCTGGTGATAGGGACAACAAGTGAAGTGAGCTTCTTAGATTCAGTTGGTATTTGTGAAGCTTTCTCTGTCACTTACCATGTACCCACATTGAAGGCAGTGGATGCGAAGAAGGTATTCGTTACTATTAGTCACTCATTTTCATTTACTCTTCTGTGATGGTCTTTTATCTTATAGAAAAGGAACTCAAGTCTCAAGAAATAACAGGTTACACATAGTATTGTATTTGTTCATCTGAAATGGATAATGAAACTTATTTAAGATGCCTGCTATCTATGAGGTATGCCAGCATTTGGACGGGCCTGAAGAAATTATTTGATTCAACTTTTTGAGATAAGAATAATTCATCATCATAATCACATAGTTACTTTTGTTATATTTTGAAGTTTTTTTAGTTTTTTCCCTGCACTGTTTTGTTTTTGTTAGGTTTGCTTTTTTTCATTTTTCAGATGAATATGGTAAACGTTAACTTATGTCTGTTGTAAATTAACAAATAAAAAAATCCATTCCTTGTTGGCCCTAACCTTTTTCGCCAAGGGCTGGACCTAGCGTAAATATTAGGCCCTCTGGCTCTGGCTTCTTGTATTGTTGTTCAGAGCAGGTGGAAGCCTGGTTTTAAATTACAAGTTGGTGCTTATTTCTATCAGTTTTATGCACTTGCAAATTGGGTTTATTGTTATGTGCTGTGGTTATGGTACAGTTTATTGTAGGATCTGAAATGACCTTCCAATTATGTGCACCTCAAGAGGAATTGTATAGTTCACTAAATGCTGCATGGATCAAGAGGAATTGTATATTTCTGGAAATGCGAACCTATAGTCCAAAATTCTTGCATAGTCTGAACATTTGAAATAGGCAATTATCTGCACTAATTAGGATTTCCGAACGCATTTCAGGGCTTATATGTTTGACAATTGGCCTTAGTGCAGGCAATGCTGAACTTTATGCCCTACTTATGGTTTTAGACATTAAGGAGCTAATTATATGCTTTTCTTGGAAGCATTTAAGAATTGACTGGGGTGCTTTATAATGCAAATATCTTTCTGGATAATTGTAGTAAGCTGTTATATTTTGGATGATATTAGAAAAGGGGTTTTGGATGAATCTAGTTGATTATTTCTTTTTCGACTGATGAGTTGATGGGTTTTGTTTTCCAGAAATAGGAGTGCTTAACAGCATCCATATTTTCAGTGATAGAACTCTTCTTTTCCTGGCTCATTTTGTTGTCAGCGAGTTTATCTGGAATATTCCTAATTGTAGTTTGATTCACAATTGTTATGATCACTAGAATCTAAAAATTTATAAGAATTTACCTTCTGATGCTTGAACTTATGTTTAATCTTCTCTTTTTCTCTTCAGGTTTTGAAACAACTTAATGTCTTTGCTGAAGAAGATGTTGATGCAGCTTCAGAAGCCCTGCATGATGTGAGTTTAAATATTATAACTCTCTTGACATTATTTATGCTTATGCTGTAGAAGATATAATGCTTAAATATACATGACTGTAAACAAAGAAAATTAAGATCCTAATTATGAAAGATGTGGGAAACTTAATGCCCTTTTGCTTTTTAGACATATTCTTAAATCTCCTTAGCTAGTGGCGTTGTTATTTGAATCTATATGGTTAAATAAAATCTAAACTGACTTCAAATGGAAACTTCTTTATTCACATTATCTATTCTTACCCTTTTATTTTTGGTTAAGAAAAATTCGGTGAGCTTCAGGCACTGGTTTAAATCTTTGTGTGTCCAAATAGCCCAGCTTTAAAGATATGAAACTTCAATGGCTTTTCCTAGTAATTAATATCTATGCTTGTATGTTTTTGATTCATTTTTCTGATCACAACATCTGTCTATTCTTGTCGTAGTCTTGAAACATTTTTGTTTGTGCTTGTACCATGTTTCCTGAAGTTAGCTCAGTGGCTCCAGTCACGATATGGCAAAATAAGTCACGATACTTGTTTAAGAAATTATCTGCAATCAATTATCATTTAGCTGTTTTTGGAGGTAGTTTGTTTTATTGCATGGATGGATTGGAACCGACATTTCCATTTAGGAAGTGTAAATATCATGTTATACAAAAACACATTGCTGTTGTGTATGTTTGCTCTCTGAATTGGTAATATTGTCCGCATGTACTCAGGAATGCAATATAAGAATTTCTAATTGTTGATTCTGTCTGTTTTTCCGTAGATGACTATCAAGAAGCTGTATATGTTGATTGAGATGGCAGCACAGGGAGAGCAGGGTGGAGCTGCAGAGGCCATATACTCTGGCCAAGAAAAGATTAAGATCTCACACTTTTACGATTGCCTCCAGGATATGGTTCGATACTAGTTTGAACAGAGTCTTGCCTTTCCCTTTTCCTTCTTACTTTTTACCTCTTATTACGTTAGAAGAAATCGGTGCTTCAGCTTCCCCATGTATAGTAGTTGGCACTGATACTCGACTGTCATTTCAATTGGTTGCTGCTTGGCGTTGAGTTCGTTCTTGTTTTGTTCATTGCTTTGTTTCAAAGTTGCCGGCTTAATCATTTGCTTTCCAAAGTTGTGTCTTCACCGGTGTAAAATTGGAATTGGCGAATGTAGAGTTATATAAAGCTTTTGAGAAATTAAGAATAGCTGACTATTTTACGGCGATATTTTTAAGAAATTTCTTCGTATGTGGCTCAATTGGCTAACAGATTCTTTTCTATTTTATTATTTATTTTTCAATGAAATTTTATATTATTTACAAGTATATATTTGAGTGTGCATTTGTTAGTTTGAGAGTTTGGAGTTGTTTTTGCTGGTTAAAGCATGTAATGCAAACTGCAGGAAATAATAAATAAATTGTCAGAGCACAAGAATTTTATACCAACTCCATGCTCTCTTTAAAACCATCCGAAAGTGCTGAACTGAGCCGAGCTGTGTCAGCCAGCAAATTAAAGTGCCACCAATTTATGTGCTACAAATCAAATAAATCAGCTGTAGAGCATACCAGTAGCATCTACGGGCGAAACTTTTATGTTCAGAGTAAAAATGAATTTCAAGGCTATTAAACTCCACGGTTCACAAACTTCAAGGTCTGCCTCAGGTTTATTTTCTGTTGCTGCATACTCACCATCTTTCCATGGGATGTGAATTTTTCTTCCGAGAAACAGTTGCGTCAACGTTTCCCTTCTGAACTTTTTCTTTTCCTTCACTTAGCAGTCTTCGAAGAGAGGGTCAGCAATTACAAGCCAAAAAAAGTTGTATTTCTCTTGTATATGCACTGTCTTGGCTAAACTCTAGATATTCATTGTGGATTTAATATTATAAATTTGGCACATATCCGTTCTCATACAGGCGTGCAGTCAATGAGAGCAACCCAGCATATATAGACGTAGTCTCGGGATGTGACTGATCCCTGGTAATAAAAGTATGTGCGCCATTCTTGAGCTCAATCCAACTACACCCGTGTCTTCCTCACATTTTGTTGCCTCATTGTATGTCTGACATCTAACACTTCTTCATATCGACCAACAGCTACATAGACGTTTGACATCAATACATAATTTCCACGATGCCCAGGTTCAAGCTGAAAAACCCGCTGTGCAGCAATCTCAGCAAGCTCTGCATTCCCATGGAGCTGACATACTGCTAATAAAGTCCTCCATAGTACTGGATTTGCTTCAATGGGCATTGCTAGTGCTAATTCATAAGCCTCATTAAGCTGTCCAGCTCGACCAAGCATGTCAATCACGCAAGCATAATGCTCGGTCGTAGGAAGTACACCATATTTTGATTCCATTTCTGCTAGGAATTCATGGCCTTGGCTCACAAAGCCTGAGTGGCCACAGGCCGACAATACACCCATAAATGTTACCTCGTCTGGCTTAAATTTTGCTTCACAAGTGTGAAAATGTATCCAATGCCTCCTTACGATGACCATCCATGCCATAACCTAACATCATAATGTTCCATGATGCCACATCCTTATTACTCACTTGATTGAATACCATTTGAGCATCTATTATACTTCCACATTTAGCTTAAATGTCCATGAGTGCGTCGTTCATTAGCACATTATCAATATCATCACAGTTGCCGTTCTTTGCCAGCCCACTAACAATCATGTACCCGTGAATCTATCTACCATGCATCAATGCTGCCAAATGAGAACAGAGGGAAGCACTGTAGTGACTGTTACAAAATCAGGTCGAACCCCAGCACCTAACATTCTGTCAAAAAGCCTCAAAGTTCTGTCATGATCACCACATTGTTCATGGACTGCCATAATTGAGCTCCATGAAAATATATCCTTCTCTTCCATCATTTCAAAAATTTCCAATGCATGACCAACACTTACGCATTTTCCGTACATGTCAATCAACGAATTCATAACTGCAACAACTGAATCGTACCCCATTTTCACCACACTCCCATGAACCGCTCTCCCATTGTTGAAATCCCCCATCATAGCAAACACTTATAAAGCACCAGTAACGGTGAACCTACTCATCAAAACCCCTTCTTCACAAATTTCCCAATCTGCGCATACCCATTAGCTATCGCATTCCAAAGAACGACATCTCTAAGAGGCAATTGCTCAAACACTATTAATGCCTCCATAAATTGAAACTTCAAATAAGTATTAACCAAAGCACTGCAAACAAAAACATCCAAATCCAACCCAAGTTTAAACACAAGTCCATGAATCTTTTTAACCTCTCAAACCCAACACACCCCA
>CP135571.1:8356384-8378315 GCA_032401905.1 Swietenia macrophylla
GGCAATAAAGAAAGAGGGAGAAGTTAAAAAAGGGAAGATGTTGAATGTGCTTTGGAAACTACCTCGTTAAAAACCCTAGCCAACAAAAATTTAGGAGATACAATATTGTCGATGAATTTAATGAGAATGCGTTATCCATATTACAATACTTTTGGGAACTTTACCAAATATTTAGATGAATAGATCCATTGAAACTATTTCTAGACCTACAATTCAAATTAGTGTTTAAATTTCTTTTAATTTTGCGTTTTAAATATTTATATTTAAATATTAAATAGTATTTAAAATCTTTTCAATAATATCATTTAAATTCATGTTATTGACTTAAAATACTCTTGTGGCAAAATTATATTCATATTTTTTAATTATGAAAATATTAATAAAAAAATAAAGATAAAGAAAGAGGGAGAAGGAAGAGAAAACTTAAAGGAAAAGATAATTTATTTTTGTGCCCCTTCACTGCTTCAGTTTTTTAAATAATTAAAAATATTTTGTAGGTAATTAAAAATTTTAGATAATTGACGGCAGAAAAAAAAATCTAATATTTAATGTAAACGTCGTCAACAAAACATATACAATTGCATACTTAAAATTGTTTTTGATTTTTTAAAAAAGATTTTAAATATTTACGAAGATGACAGTTGGCGTAGTAGTAAACAACCACGTGGAAATGCGTAAACTATCACTGTCCGCCTGCATGCCCTGCAATTTGCATGCAATTTGTTCCCATCTCTCAACCAACGCGTGTCCCGATTGCAGATCTCACTTTGTGAAATTCTTATCATCTCATCTCATCTGGGTTTCATTTATTTTGCAAGTTTTACTGTAATAACCCCAAACCCTAGTTCTAACCGGAAAACTTGCTCTCTGCCGTTCAAATAATATCTATCAGATCATGAGTTTGAGTTAAGCAAAGTAAGAATACTCCTCAATACCTAAGATCAGGTAACGTCTCATTTCTCGGAAAAGTTTCTTTCATAGAATTAGAAATAGAAATAGTTTGTTTGTGCTCTTCAAAATGTTGTTTCCTTTCTTTGTGCTTTATTTTCTCAGTAGCCAAGCAGAAAATTTATGAAATATGTTTTACGTTGGGGAAGTCAGATATTCTTCCTGAACTTCTTTAGTATTTATGTATGCTATTTGTTACATATAGAAGTTACAGACTTTTGTTTATATATTGGATGTAATCATGTAATCATATAATTATAGAACTTTCGTTAATATTGATAGATATGGAAGATCCAGATCCAGGCGAGGGGTGGGGTATTCAAGGATACTCATCAGAAGAAGAGAATGGTAAAATGAGCTGGATTTTGAGCAAGGGATTAAGTGTGGGAAGGAAGATTTTGGTTACAGGTTTTGTGATATCTTCAGCGCCTTTGGTTCTTCCTCCACTTCTGGTTATCCCGGTTATCGGGTTTGCTTGTTCGGTCCCTTCCGGGAACTTATTGGCATGCTATGTTTGCACCGATAAGCTAATGAGTAATTTGCTTCCAGGGTCTAAACCTCCACCATTTTTGATTGATTATGGACGAGTGCTTAATGATGAAGAGTTTATGAATGATGAGAATGAAAAAGGAGATTATCATGAGGGGCTTAAAGGAGATATTGATATGGGAAAGGAGGAAGAAGGGATGTTAGAGGATACGAGGGAAAATGTGGAGATGAGGATTGAATTAGTTGGTGAGCAAGATGATAATGGAGTTCAGGAGGGGAAGGCTTCGGCCAGGGATGAACATGAACATGGAGGTATTAGAAAAGATGTAAATGGGATTGTGAAAGAAAAAGGGTATGGAGATGATTTTATTGAGTATGAGGATGGCATGAAGGAAGAACCAGTAGTAGAGATTGAGGTGAAAATTGAATGTGTTGGAGAAAAGGAAGAGAAAGAACCTGAAATAGAAGAGAGCAGTGATAAGCCTCCAATAGACAAGGTACATGCCATTATTGTTGACATCACAGGAGAGGAAATAAATGGCAGAATTGTTGAAGAAAAAGGGGCACCAGTCTTTGAAGTTTTGAATGTAGCTGTAGAAATATGTCAGAATACTGACATTGAAGAAGAGGAATTAGTAAAAGAGACAAGAGGATTACAAGAAAAAATCAGGGAGGAGGGTCTGACGGATAGTGGAAAGGAGGACAAGCAGAGTCTAGAAATATTAGGTGCAGATACGAAGGAGGCAGACCAGAAGGTCGACAGGAATTCCGAAGAATTTGGAATGCCATTTGAAGAAAGAAAAGATTGTGGCAATATCGGAATTGAGAAACCTCAGGGAGTAATTGAACATGAAAGACAAGAGAATTATAATGCTGAAATTTTCAAAGAAAGTTCGGAGATGAAAGAGGCGGGCTATGCAGAAAATGTAGATGTAATGCCAGAGGTGACAAAACCAATAGAACTGGTTGGGATTTCGCTAGCAAAACATGATGTTGATAATAGTTTCGAAGCAGAAAAATCAACAGCTGAAATGGTTGGAACAACAAATGTTGGTAACACTACCGAAGAGGGGCAAAAAACAGAAGTAGAGACAACTGCTGTGTTGCAAGGAGGAAGAGCAAACGATAGTGTTACTGATACTTATATTCTACCAGATTATCATTGACTGGACAAAGAAAAGGATATTGTGATACCCAGAAATGCAGATGCAAGAGAAATTGCCGATGAAAGTGGATTTGACTTGTATGATAATAGAAATACTGCCTCTCAGAATCACTCCCACACAGATTATTGCGCACCTGAAGGTACGCAAAGGTCTAGAAATATTAGCCCCTTGTTGTCAGTTTCAATCCATTTTTTCCTTTTGATATTAAAAATTATTTTGAGCCCAGGTATAAACTTTACTGATGTATCTGCAGAAAACAAGAAATCTTCGAGTTACTCAAGCCTTGAGACCACTGATAACATATTGCTTCCTGTTTCTTCAAGAGAACTTGAAAGTAGTCGTACCGCCGGAATGTACTCAGAAAGACTTGGGTATGCCTACCAGTATGGTTAGGATTTATTCTCTCCGCTTGCCTGACCACCAAGAAATATGTTGTAGGCCCAATCTTATAAGGCAATGATCCTATTAGTATAAGGACTATCATTATTGCTTGGAGAGGCATGTGTTTGTTTTGAGTCTGACACGATAAAGAACTGGATTGTTTCTTTTGTGGTCTTGGGGCCTATAGGATTTAGTGTATTCGTTGGTTGTATTTGCATGTTTTGATTGGATAAGTTTAGTGTTAATCGGTAAAGTGTCAATCAGACCTCACAAATATATATGCTAGGTAAAGTGTTATTTGATTTATTAAAGGCTGTGACATTGAGATTTCAGGACACTTTACTCATGATATTATTGGTTAGAGTCAAATATTTTTCCCTTAGTCTTAATCGATTTTCAAAATAATAACGAATCTCAGAGAGCTGACATGAGCATTTTATTTCTTGGTTTGTCTCAAGAGTTAAGAGTGTGGATTGCCAGTTTTTATTACTCTCGTATCAAAACTTTCATCTCTTAATTGAAAAAGCTGTGTATGTAGATCATGGAATGCATCAACATGTCGTGGGACACCTACAAGCGGTAACATATCATCTTAATCACTGATTATAAATGCAAACACCATCTGAGTTTGAAATTAACTTCTAAAATGTTCCTAGTTTAAACTGAAATTTGTATAAATACACTTGCTTGCAATGATTCAAGTTATGTAGGTCCTAAAGAAGAAATATTAGAATAGTAAGATATGATCATTAATTTAACTTATCCAGTTTCATTTTTTCCTCGATTTTTTTTTTCTGGTTTAATGTAGCAGCGTTGGGCTCCAAGGAATATTAGAGACTACTTAATCAATTGAATGAACTTCATTTGCAGAATGCTTTGCATTTATATACATCCTTTTTTGTTTGGTTATTTGAACTATTTGAGTTAGTTCGAGTATCTATTATGTGATTACGATCAGTTGCAATAAGATATGCTTTCAACATACAGGAAAATGGGAAGTTTGAAGTTAGCGACAGTTGTGATTTTTATATATTATGTTCATAAATTTGATCAATTTACCTTGCATTTTCATGGATATTGCACTGATCGGTAAAATGAAGATGTTTTCTTATTATTGCTACAGGCATTGTACAGTGAGAAGAAGATGTGGAAACAAATCAATGCAATGGGGAAAATAGTGGGATATAAAGCTGCAAAACATGCAACATGTTTTGAGGAACAAAAGGCTCTTTACCTGTTTACTGGGGTGGTAGAGCCACCGTCGTCATATAAGGATCCTACTGATCACCAGGATATGAATGATAAAGCTTCGATTTCTCATGTCTATTGTTGTTGGAGTGATGTAGCAGGCACATTTGTATGTATTGCTTTTCCATGGATTTTTTTTCTCAAGTGTTAGATTTTTTTGTTTTGTTCTGTTCTTTGAATGGCATGAACTTTAGTGTTGGTTTTAGCTTCTGAATGCTGAAGGATTCTAGAGTAGTGCTTTTGGTCACGACGGTCAAAAGCACTTTTCTTAAATGTTTGTTGAAGTAATGAAAAGTACTTTTTTCTGCTTAAGGAATAATAATGGGATCTGTATTGTCGGTTGTTTTGTTCAGTCTGTATTTCGGTTAAGAACGGAAAGAGAACATCTAAGTAACAGAGAGGATATTAGTCTTGAAAAAATGGTAGTCATTTAGATAATTTTTTTTTTTATATATTTTAATTTTACTTGCTTAAATAAAAGAAGTAATTTTAAATATGCAATGATCATTATTTTTTTTTCCGTAATTTAATTGCTAATTCATCTTTCACCTTAAAAATCTTGAATTAAAACAGCACATACATAATTATTTGTATGTTTTATTCAAATGAAGACAACTTTATATTTTATAATTACAGATCAAATTTATTCTTCATAATCATGAGCAGATAGATATCATCTGTTCATTGAAAAATCTGTTCAGGGTAACAGAGCATTGAGAAGTATTTTCACGTGTAGAAATTTTTAGTAAATAAAAATGTGATGAAATACGTACACAAACTCATTATATATATATATATATATATATATTTAAAAAATAAAAAATAATTTAGTATTATTATTTTTTTAAAAATAAAATATTTTATTATTCGTAGATTATTCATAACAAGAAGTTAGCGGATTGGTTGGATGGCCCAGCCAACGCAAGAATACAAATGGGCTGCTGCGACTTTAAAGGTCCGGTCTTACACACAAAACGGTGCGTATTAATGTGGGCGATCCATTGGCACAGAGAAGAGAGGAGAGTCGGAGGATCAAGTGTCGTTCATCGAACGAGACGGAGAATACGATAAATAAATTTCAAAAAAAAAAAAAACAAAAAAAAAAAAGTTGCTCTGGAGGCTGCAATCAAGCAACTAAATTCGGACAAAACTTTGAACAATTCTTTCTCTGTCTGCGTAATTAAATGAATGAGAACCCCGCCATCTCTGCTATCATTAACTATAGATAAGGCTGTTCTTCATCTCTCTCACATATCTGATCTCTCTTCTCTCCCCGATCACATCCTCCTCGATCTCTTCCTGGTACTATCCATTAACTTCTCGACTGCTTTTCTCTTTTCAGTAACTAATTTATTATTTTTATTTTTATTTTTTTTTTGACTTGTGCATGGTGTATCATTGATCTATGAAGTTTTGCCATTCTTGTTTTCTGATGTCGTTTCCTTGTTTTTTATGAACAACTTGGAGAATCGAATATTAACCTTTTCGGGTTTCATAAGAAGCAAGAAGAAAATGTTGTTTTTTCTGTTAATGATTTGGCAATTTTTTGGATTCTTTAGTGATTAGTTCGTTGATGCCGAAGGAAGCTAGTTATTATTTTGCTGCTAATTTTACTTCTTTATCATTAGTGATGAGATGAATGAGTGCTTATTGTTGCTATTTTCTCAATGTTGTTGTCATTGGTTTGTTACGTAGATGGAAGACGTTTGCTATGATATGGCTGGCATCAATTTTGGATCAGCCAAAGAATTATATGTTAATTTCTATTTTGTTTATGAGCAGGGTTGACAGTAGATATATTCAACCGCCCACAGGTTGTATAATCAGTTAAGGTCTGGCCTTTAGTGAGTATGGTCGAACACCGTCGAATATTAAAATTGTTTCAAAAAGCTATTTTGGCCGGGGTTGAATGTATGGCAAATGATATGATTGTTGCAAAGTATTATTTGTCTAATACACGTTAGATATGTTCCAGCCAAAGTTGAATTTTCATTAGTTTTAGGGTGCAGGATACCCTGTAAAATAAAATGGTACTCTATATTTTATTATTTTCATTCTCATGTAAACAAATGGATTAAAATCCTGGAGGATTTGGAATATGATATGATGGGAATGGTTGAACACTTAGAGGTGTAAGATGCTGAGGATTTTTCTTTTTTTCATAATTTGCGGTGATGATATAGTTTGATTGAGGGGTAATTAGGCTTTTTGTTGCGTAGCTAGAGGTTTGTATTTTTAGGGTTTATACTTGAATAGGGGTCTTTAGGGGTTTCAGAATAAATGATCTTTCGAGATTAGATTGAGGTAAATTAGATTAAGTGGCAAGCAGAGTATGAGGAAGAGAATTTTCATATTAGTTGGAAGTTTGAAGACTTGAACTTATTGTTACATGATAGTTGGATGTTGTTGAGATGCAAAACATATTGCTTATGCTTGTTGATTAGATTATGTGTGTTTTCCTTGGATAGGGAATTATGGATGTGCCCAAAATAATTTTGGGTTTGACCAAAATTTTTAATAGGTAGTAATGTTATTGCTTATGTATTTCGTGGTTACAAATAACAATAAAAAAATTCTGAGGTTGATGTTTCATGATCAGTAAGATTTTCATTAAGATGTGTGTCTAGACGGGTAATTTTGCACCAATGACAGTAGGAACTCCTTTGGTTCAGTGTGCATGAAAACTTTTCTTTTCTTCTTCCTAATTAGTCATAAACCTATCATATATATTACTGATCATGTTCTTATTCCTCCCACCATCAGAAAAGAAAAATAAAAGTGATCATGTTATTGCTGCACACTTTGTTTGCCTTGTGTATATTTGAATAGATAAATAGTTTGCTTATGTTCAATGTGTGTTAAGTTGCATCTTTAGGTCCCTTTCTTGCTTTATGTCCTTTTTAACGAACTTTTTAAGTGCTATTTCATTAATGTGTTTTCTGTGCTTAAAACTTCAGCAAAATGAACCCAAAAAGGAGAAAGAGGCTTCATGAATTTTATTATACTTTTTTTTTTTGAGTGAAAATGGAAATTTTGAACGGAAAAATAATCTTAGAGAAAACTGTGAAAAAAATTTGTTTGTTTGAAAGCTTTCAATTCCCATTCTGAAACAGAGTAAAATATGGAAGAACAGATTATCAGGCTATGCTGGTCCCATTTCTTCATTCTTGTTATGAGGGGTGCTTCTGTTCCTTGTTCTTGTCTGAGTCCTACACATGCTCTTTTGGTCGTCAATTTTTACTTATGCATTATTCATTAGTTTGCCTTTTAACATGTCATTAGGCCCCTCACCTTCCTTATGCTTTTGTCTATTATATCAGCATCCTTATATATCTCTGATTTTCATGATTCACAGAAAACATTGGATGCTGGAAAACTGACAGAGAAAGTTTTGAAATTGTTCACGGCAACAGGAAAGGATGAACTCCTATTTCTGATTCAGGCACTAAATATCAAGCATAACCTCGTCCCTGTTCTTCCCACCAGTAAGTAATACGGAAATTTCATTATTCTGTTTCTCAATTGAATTTGAGTTCAGACCATCTTTTTTCTAACGTTTTGATTATCTTTTGACAGGATGTTCTGAGAAATTTTAAGATTTTTTGAACTTGTGTGGACGTACCTTTGAGGAAATTGAAGACAAATACAAGCTGCTTTTAGGCAAACAAGTTGTTGGATTTGGATTGTCACCCTTTCAGTTGTAGAAGATGGCTCTAGAAAATATCAAGGACAGTGAGGTTGACATTGTCATAGGAGCACTGCAATCTGACCTGACAGAATTCTTGAATGAATGGAGACCAGTATTCTCTCGATTCCACCTGATAATTGTTAAAGATCCTGATCTTAAAGAGGAACTCAATATACCGGAAGGTTTTGACCATCATGTCTATACAAAGTCTGACATTGACCGAGTTGTGGGTTCTTCCACTTCCCTTTTCTTCTCTGGTTATTCATGCAGGTATTTTGGTTATCTTGTATCTAGAAAGAAATACATTATCTCCATTGATGATGACTGCCTTCCAGCTAGGGACAATAATGGCAATTTTATAGATGCTGTGGCCCAGCATATTATTAATCTTACAACTCCAGCCACCCCTTTCTTCTTTAACACACTCTATGACCCATACCGCGAGGGAGTAGATTTTGTTCGTGGATACCCATTTAGCCTGCGAAATGGGGTTAACTGTGCTTTGTCTTGTGGCCTCTGGCTAAACTTGGCTGATTATGATGCACCTACACAAGCCCTGAAGCCAGAGAAGAGGAATTCTCATTATGTTGATGCTGTTATGACTGTTCCAGCCAGGACCCTCTTGCCCATTAGTGGAATTAACATTGCCTTTGATCGTGAGCTGGTGGGACCAGCTATGTTTCCAGGTTTGAGGTTGGCTCGAGAAGGAAAGCTGAGGTGGGAAACAATTGAAGACATTTGGTGTGGAATGTGTGCTAAGGTTGTATGCGATCACCTAGGTGTTGGTGTTAAAAGTGGGCTGCCTTATGTGTGGAGAAAGGAAAAGGGTAACCCGATAGAGAGCTTGAAAAAAGAATGGGAAGGGGTGAAATTGATGGAGGAGATTGTACCTTTCTTTCAGTCGGTGAGGTTGCCAAGGACAGCAATTACAGCTGAGGATTGTTTGCTTGAGATGGCAAAAGCATTAAAAGAGCAGCTCGGAAACTCAGATCCTATGTTTGGTCATGCTGCTGAAGCCATGGAGGAGTGGGTCAAAATTTGGAAGGTGGCTGGAACTGGCTCATCGCCTCCCAGTGTTTAGGAGAGAACTAATACTAAAATTTTTTATCATAATTGTTATCTTTTAGCGTACCTCCTATTCCACATGGGACAGAAATAAAAAATAAGAACATATTTAGTTGCAGGGATGGATAGAATGCTTGTGTTTGTGCATGGCATGGGACGGAGTTAAACCTAGTTGGTTAAATTTTGTAAGACATTGCGTTCTAGCTCCTCCTCTGTGTTTTTACTCTTTGTTGGTCGGATAGTTTCTGATTTTGATATTCTTCTTTCTCGTTACTCATCAAATTTATCATAATACAATGGATGATAAAGAACATTGTTTAGTTTCGAAGAAGAATAAGGTGATATGTTGTGGTTTATTCAAGGAGAGTAAGGCAATAATTATTTTGATCTTGTTGGTATTGCGAGGATTCTTTTATAAGCTCATTAATACTTATAATTGTCAGGTGGTTTACATCTGTCTGCCTCCTCAACCATGAAGGCGGTAAGTTTGAATATTCTCTCGAGATTCATGGTAGTAGATTTCTCCTTATTAATGGACAATATTCTCGTGTAGACCATTAGAACAGTGCTATAATCAAACGTGGAACTAAATAGTTCTGGATCAATCTAAATGACGCTTGTATTTTAAGCAGTAAGGATATTATGCTAATTACTGAAAGGGAATTTTGACATATTGTAGGCTGTTAGGTCTTTACTGCTTACCTTCGGTTCCTCCCTTTATGTTGCATTTAATTCAATAATTTCACGACAAATCTTATGCACCAAACCACATGAATACTCAATACGTACGTCTCGAGCCTTAGCTAGTACAAGAAAAAACAAAAATATGGTGTGGCAGAAGCTAAACTCCCAGCTATACTCACCTACTATTAAATATATTGAAACCTAGCTGCATGATTATTTCAATTTAGCACACAGCATGCTATTGATTGAATCAATTACTGAAAGTTTCTTTGGGTAAAGGAAGGAAAAATTACACTTCTTCCAACTATGACCAATTTCAACCTCCACTCAGAATTTAACCAAGTAAAAACTCAAAAGTAGTCTTCTCTTCCCACAACTGATTTGCATGCATTTTTGGCTCTCAAACAAAATTGGGGGCACTATGAAATAGATGCAACATCTAAAAAAAAGGGTACAAAGCAAAATTTTGGAAAGATCATGTTGCTTTCTTGCGTGCAAACGGCTGCAAAGATGATGGTAGTTCACCTTCCTCTTAGTTTTTGCTTCTTTTGAGAAATGATTGCTCTTTCTTCAATTGTTGCTCCAAGAAAGGTCTCCTGGCTTTAAAAATAAGTTCCTGTTTTTCTTTGCTTTCTTACTCGTTTATTCCTACCCTCTGTTTTATCTTCATAGTAATGCCGCCCTTAACAGCTTTAACAGTAGTTTCCATATCTTCCTCTATCTCCTGGTTTGTTGGTTTCTCTTTCTTCCTCACAGATCTCACTGTTCCAATCTTAGGTGGGTCCACAACGATTGTTTCACTGAACCAATCCTAATGGAGCAGAATGGACGTCAAGGAGGAATGGACCGTTTAAGAATCAAGCAACATGACCAAAAGGACAAAAGATATCATGGTGACATGTAATGCAAATACATTCCGTAAACGTATCTAATTGGAGAAAACAAAAGATTGAAGAAGAATCCAAGAGAACGTATATTTATACCTTATAAGACGAAGACGCGGCATAAAAGAAGAAAGTTTCTACATGATTTGTTGTTCATGTAACAACCTTAGGCAGATGAAGAATACACGATTGTACCTTACCTGCCTACTTTATTAAGAAAAGCATGCAATTGGAGACCACTTTATATTCTACGAATAAGCTTGCAAATTTCATTACATTTTGAATCACATTTTTGCTTTTCATTTTCATAAAGCTTCCTTATGTGTCAAAACTATACCCAGTCTCTTCAAAGTTGAATGACTAAACGAAAATAACAGATTTCACCCTCACAAATTCATTGATTTCCACAAAAATAGCTAAGAACCTAATCACATTCCAGTCATCGAAGACTTAAACCAGCTATGCTATCACGTCAGACAAGCCCTCTTAAAAATTTCACGACGGGAACTCGAAAGTTGCAGCGAAAATCGTCCACTATACAGATGATGGGGTCAAACAAAATATTAAGCAATATCAAATCGCTGAACAGGATGCAGGGAGCTGGCATCAACCTTGTAACAGTACGCCATACCGGTTTCTAGAGCTCAGGATGTCTAATTCACGAGCAATTGCTTGCTGTTTGATCCTCCGTGTCTTCTCTACACCTTCTGCCTCCAAATAGTCTCCTCCCTGGGCATAAGCCACTGAAAGAACAGACCCTAATTTTCAAAAATTATTCAGATTCTATTATTGTTTCACTAACTAAAGAAACATAACAAGTTTCTTTTTTTTTAAAAAAAAAAGAATGCAAAGTGTGGTTCAATGGATTACCATAAGTTGTCCGCAATTTAGATTACAAACTTGAAAAGAATTTTAAAAAGAAAAATACCCAACCAGTCCCGTTCAACCATCATATTTCTCAAAGGAGCAAGTTGAATATGATACTCTTCTAACTGACCCACACTAACGAAAATACTTCTACTAAAAGTTTTTATTTCGTTTTAAGAAAATTTATGTAACATCTAGGCCCAAAATTTTCCACCTTGGGCTTAGTTGTGTTATATATATATATATATATATATATATTAAACTCATTTTTTTATTAAAGAAGGAGAAGACAGTAGAACACCCGATAAGGAAAAGAGAGAAAAGAAGAGAAGAGAAGAGAAGAGAGGAGAGAAAATGAAAGAGAAAGAAGAAAAAGAAAGAAAGAAGAAGAAGTCACGAAGCAGAGAGGAGGAGAAGAAGAAAAAGAAAAAGAAGAAACTCTACCGAAATATTCCTATTAAACCCTAATTCACGAACTCTAATTTTAGGGGCGTGATAAGTGATAATTTACAAGTACGAAAAAGATTATAAAGATAAACAAGCAAATGGGAAACCCATTTACCTTCTCAACTTTGGCAGCAGATTTCGTATATTTTCCACATAATTATTCTCTAACAGCGAGTGGACCCTTCAATTTTTTGGTCTTGGAAGACCTGCAACGATGAAGAACTTATGATAGGATAAACATTGTAAACAAGTGTCCATGGTTGGAAATTTTAACCAACAATGTCAAAACTCTAAATCGGCACCACCTCCTCTGAGATAATTCTTCACCTTTGTATCTAACTCGTAAGAAATCTCCTGAAGACAATAAAACATAGATCAAGTGAATTTCTAACTTTAAAACAGACTCTAGGGAATATATGCGCGGAGAGTATTGGAAAGCCCGGCATTGGAGTGACTAATACGTAAATCATTTCCTGAAACCTGTTCAATCGGAGGCAGATTGTTTCCATGATCTTCAGTTTGTTCTTTTGCAACCATCTTGGACGCAAAATCTGTAAATTTTCAGATAATCCTGAATTAACTCAACACTGAAATTGCAATTAACATTTAATTTCCTACGAAGCCCACAGAGAAGCAATCGGAATACTACCTACTTGAACATTAACAACTAGTCGGCACTAAAATATACAGCAAGGCCAAGACTAATTTTTACCTGTTATTTTATACAAATAATAACACAATTTTCTGCGCTTAAAATAGTGCACTCTCCACGACTGAGATTACACCTGACAAGAGAAACTAAGGGTTTTTGAAACTAGTTGTGTTGTAATATATGTAAGACAAAAGAGATAAATTAACCAGGTTGAATTGGATTTAGGATGGATGTCGACAAAATGCATTAGTCACTTAAAATATTAAGCATATTGAACATAAAATAAAAATAGAATACAACAATCACGTAAATATATATATATATATAAAATAACATTTGATTTTCTTTCTTCTACCATAAACGATAGCAAAGCAATCTATATTAATACAACATGCAACCAAAGAGAGGAAACCAATCGTGGATTCTATAAGTTGCCAAGTTCATGGAATCGTCAAATTCTGACCCAACAACATTTTAAATTTTGCGCATGAAGAGACAGAGAATGTAATTACGGAACAAGGACTGTCCTCAAAAAGTCCCTTCGACACATAACCTTGTAGTTGCAAGGTAAATTACAGTCGAACATCCAGCCACTTGCATGCAGTTATTAGTTAAATCATGCTGCAACAGAGGGAAATGTCTTGTTGAAACTAGTTAATTTGAAATCTTCTCCATCTATCTGGTTGATTATCAACTATATAAGAACCTAAAAATTATTTTGAAGTTCGTAATGGCCCAACACTATGTTCAATTGATCATGTGGTAAAACAAATGGTAACTTGTCCAATGTTTTCTTCAATCTCTCACCCTAGTGGAAAACGAACATTATTTGCAGCCAAAAAAAAATTAAAAAACTAAATGTATGCAAATATCCATTGTGAATACTCACGAATATCTCTTCGGAATTGTATTCAATTTAAATTCATTGCAAATTTTTATTTTTTTTCAAATCTATCCCAAATTCATTCAAATATATTCCAAATTGATCTTATAAAGGTCAAATATTAGCAAGTTTACAAAAAATCGCCATCCTTATTTACGGTATTATGGATAATGAATTCTTAAACCGAAAATGATTTCATCTGGTAAATTTGACACAATTAAATTGTACCAAATCAAATTTTTAATGATTTTTTAAAATTTAAAATTGTTTCGTCAAATTTATCATGAACAAACTACATATGATAAATATTTAAACTTTAGAACAAATCCTTGTAAACTACAAAGGCTCTATTTCGTTATATTTTATCTAAATGTTAAATTTAATATAAAATGATGATAATAAACGAAGTAATTTCCCATACACACACGTATATAATTCAAAAGTTATATTTTTTTTTATCTCACACACACATATATAATTTAGGACTTATGTTTTTTATGATCTACATCTACAACACTATTTGAACTAGGTGTTTTCAATTATTGTTGGACTTGCTGAATACTCTCTCGTTAAAAACCTTGATAGTAAAATTAGTGAGATAAAATTTTGTCTAAGAAAAAAAGAATAGTACAAATTGATCCAAAAAAATTTGTACAAGTTTTCTTTTTCAAAGAATATGCTCTCACTGCTAAAATATTTTTCTTGAAATAACAAATATTAATTTTTTAATTTGTAAAATTAATACATGTCACTATTATGCACTAACTTTTAAAAAATTAATGTAATTAAAATTTTGGTAAAGAGGTCAATAAAATGATCAAAGGATCGTATCTATTAATATAAATCTTTTAACTATGTTGGAAGCTATTGAGTGTAAAAGAAATTTGGTAAAATATGTTAATGTATCTTTCTCTGCCTTGAGTAATAAAAATAGCATTATCTTCATATATTATTGTTAAAATATTTGTAGTAAAAGATAGATTGAATGTACTTTGAATATGATAGATAATTGATCGCAATCATGTATATTACTTGCTTTATGTAGCGAAGAATCTCAAATTAATTAGAATAGACATTAACAAAAGTTTATTTTGTAGATTGCAACTAGATTATTGGATTGTTGTAAGTGAAAAATATTCTGCTTATGAATGAATTTTACAGGGATCATAAATTTTAAACATCAACTTATAACTAATAAGTTCTAGATTTTGCATTGGTTCATTAAAATAAAATTACTTCAAATTTATTGTCCCACGAAAATAAAGAAAAAAATATCTTTAACGTTATTATAATGTTGACAAGTGAGTGTGAGTTTGACTATTAAGTTTACAAATAAATCTATATCAGTCTAGTCCAGTGCGTCATATATAATAAATATAATACTTTTGAATTAAGTATTTCTCTGTTATACTTTTTAAGGTAAATAGATATTTTTTAAGATTAAAAAGTTGAATAACCACAAAAATATTTAATGAATAAACTTTATCCATATTGAAACATTTTAAGATATTTCAACATAAGTGAATTGAAGAATAAATATTCCATTAAATTTATACTCAACCTTCAAGTTAAGACTATTTTTTTTTTCCAAATCTTTCATTTTAAATTCATTTTTTAAAAATATTTACTAGTTTTTAGAACCTTTGCAAAAGTAACAATTATATTGATGTTATTAACACATATTGTTACAATATATATATATATATATATAATTAGATTCTAATTTATTTATGATTATACATGGGCATATATGACAATTAATAAGTCTACGATAAAAAATTAATAATTATTTACTGCTATAGTTGAAATGCCGGAAATTTGATGAACATTTTTTTTTTTATGAATATAAGGAGAAGAAGGTTACTCAATAAAACAAGTTTGATCAGAAATTATTTTAATATTTGTAATAGTATTTTGGGCATAATTGATTTCTATTAGATATATGTTTTACAGTGTAAATAATATTATTTATAAAATATATTCATTGCTCAAACTCCAAGCACAATCGCATTTCTGGTAACACTTGGAGCATCAAAGGTTCTGATGTTATTAACATCAACAATCTTATAATTATCTTTTTGCTTAACTATGTGAAAATTTTATATTTTAATAACATTTATTTTAAACATCTAAGGGTTTCGATAGTAATTAGCATCAACAATTGATCAACTTTTTTTTTCAAAATTTTATATTGAAATGTTATCAATGAGGAAAAAAAAAAAAAAGAATGCATCATTATATTCATATATATACAGAGAGAGAGATTTTAAATTCGTTTAAATTTAGATTTAGAAGAATAAACACTACTTTACACTTGAGAATTCAATATAACTCCATTTATAAAAATTGTTTAATGATATACTCAAATATTGACATATTTAATAAATAACATTCTTAATAAAGGATGTTGACCATATAATTGTTCTTTAAATGTATCCAAATCATCAACGAGAGTATTTAAGGAAATTCAATCACAACCATTAAATCTTTTGCCATAATTGACATTTTCCAGATATTGAAGAAATGTAATCTTTCTTCAAATTACAACTAACTAATTAATTGAAATATATATATAATTTTCTTCTTTTCTAAAAAAAATAAATTAAAATGAATGGTGCCATGTGATATTGTCGGGTCAATTTGCAAATTTTTAAGACTTTTAATTTATAATATATATTACAATTTTGGGTTTATATTTATATTTGCCATTGTGTAGTGTGGATACTCAAACTATGACAATGAATCACACATTTGTGTATTTCGCCTTTTTCATATCAACTATAATCACTTTACTTACTATCTCATTGTACATTAATATTACATTTAAAAAGTTATATATTAAGGATCAAGAATTTTTTAACTTTATACAATTTTTTGGACTAATTTCTCAATCATTAAATTAATGCATCATAATTAATACATAAGTTAAATTCAATTTTAATTATTAAAGTACATTAATCTTAATCTAAAAGTTGATAAATGAAACAAAAAATTGTGTAAAAAATTGGAACTCTTACCCCTACCTCGCGCGCACACATACAATATATATATATATATATATATATATGTATATGTATATGTATATATGTATAATTGAAAAAAAAAATCTTATCAACAAAAGAATTTTAAAAAATAAGCTCATGTAAATTATATATTATTTTAAGTTTTAACACATATTCTTTTATAATGTCTATTAATATAATCTTAACATGCATTTATTAAAGTTGCTTTCTTTCAATGTAAGATACTTTTCTTTTTCTTTTTATATCTTTATGATTTGGTTACATTATTATTATTTTTCGATGTTATCATAGTTAGTCAACGATTATCTTTTCTAATTATAGAATAATTTCGTTAATTCTATAATATTAGTTTGAAAGAGGAAATAAAAGTAATTTCTTCAAATTGCTAGAACACATTTAGATAATTTATGAAAATAAGGTAGTTTAGAAACTTCTCTAGTAATACTCTGCAAAATTATTTTAATTTTTCTTAAAAAGAATTAAAAATCTTAGTTCATTTTTTATTTTTAAAATCTATGAGCATATTTGATAGTTTAATTATTTTAAAAAATAATTTTTCAAATCATTAAAAAAATATTTCTAATACCAATGATATTCAAGAGAGTTCAATAATAAAATTAAAACAATATTTTCGATAATAATAATTAAAATATATTTTTAAAATACAAATGTAATGGGCTAACATATGGATTGTCTTTTTATAGAAAATTAAACAAAATGTAATCAATCATTAATTTTCTTACTTGGTGACACTCTAGAAGTTGAAGCTAAATTTTCTCTATTTGATTTGTTTTCTGCCTGCCTTATTAGATTCACCAAATTTTAGTAACTTCCAACAAATACTTCCAAATACTACTATTCAATTCGTTTTCATATTTATTCATTTCATATCAATAGAAACTAACGTAAGCTTCACTCTGTATACATATGAGCTAACCCTTCAATTTTCTTCTTCTTCTTGCATTTCATCCTCTTAAATTTTCATTTGGGTATTCTAATCGACGCCTAGAGTTCAAATTTTCATTTCATCCTTTCAATTTCAAGGGTTATGATTGTTTATGAAACCCATCTTCTATTTTGTTTTCCATGTTTTCAAAACCAAAATTTTGAAGAGCATGTAAAAAGTTGACATTAATCTATAAGTGATTTATAGGAATTAAGAGAAATTCGAAATAATTTTTGTTTTCAATTACTCGCTTTGTTTGTCAAGTATTCTTGTTATTAAATGTTGAATTTGGTGCTTTGTAGGAGATTTAAAAGTTGATAATGTCTGATAGAGAAGTTGATTTGCGTGGAAGGCTTGGGACATTCAAACAAATGGTTGAAAGTGGGGTAATTCTTTTATCTTTACAGTGATTTTAGATTTGATTCATAATTAGTTAATTTGGTTGTTTGTTGACAAAATATCAATTAGTCGAGTTAATCATGAATATTGTATTGGTCGAGATACTCGATAGAAACTAAGTATTTTTATAGTTATTGAGCTACAGTTTATATCTAAATAAGATTATATGTATTCCTATGGCTTAAAAAATTATAATTATTTATTTTCATACTTTTAACAATTTCTTTAAAAAAAAATTTGCTTTATAGTTTTCTTTATTAGCATAACAATCATCATATTATTGATTATAGAATGTGACTGATGTAATCTTACCGAACTATTTATAAAATAATTGTAACATTATTATTTATTAAATGAGATCGATGAAATTTTTCAATGATAAAAAATTAAATGTACCAATAATAAAATTATATTGGGTCATTTATTATTATTATATATATATATACATGATTTTTTTGTGAAATTAATTTGTAATAGGAAAATGAAGAAGAAAAAAGATCAGGAAGTGAATCATCTTCATCCTCCGATGGAAGTAACGAATTACCTGAACCAAATCTTACTCAATTTGCAACATCATTTCATCAAAGGTAAATTCTTCAATGATTAAAAGTACTGGGTATGTTTGAGAGTGTTTTTAACAAAAAGTCTTTTTATCCCTTAAACTTTTTGATTTCTTGCACTCATGGAAAATAGAAGTGTTTGCCAATAAATTACCTACAAAAGTGCTGTATAGTGTTCTTTAATATAGTGTGTTTATGATAACTATTCAAAAACATAAATTTTATTTATTGACAATTTATTTATCATCAAAATTAAGTATGTGTATTTGTATCGATTTTTCGAAATCTAGTGTTAGATACTTAAGTTTGGAGCCTCAATAATCAAAACCTGACACTAGGATATAAGATTTGAGTTGGGCTCTCGAATTTTGACATCTAAATTCTAGTACAAATCTTTGAAGTACAAGATTCAACATGAAATTTTTGTGATTTAAAATATCTAAAGGATATTATCAAAATTTTAAAAAAAAAAAAGAAAATTATATTTTAATTCTTAAAGAGAAAATACTATAATTGATTTATAAAAAATGATCTTGTCATGGGCTTTCTTTCAAATTATTGTGGGTTAGTTTAGAATTACTATAGATTTTTTAAATTTTTACTTCTAATATGTTATTTTTTATTTATTTTTAAAAAGATGTTGTAAGATGGATTGATTTTGTCAAAGTGATTTTGAAAAAATTTGCCAAACACCTAAAATAACTTAATGAAATTTGAAAATCACTTTTTATCACCTCCAACAATAATTCCAAACTAGCCGCAGATGTGCTTGTGTTAATTCAAAAGAGATTGCGGGACTTAAAAAGTGCTTATGACTCTCCAATTAATAAGCATTCTCATCTCAAACCACCGTGAGATTAACAGTTAGAACTCAATGATTTATCATATTATTATGATGATTTGATATTTTTGTTAAGAAGCTAATATAAATATATATTGTTTTATTATTATTATTATTATTATTAACAGGCCTCATGTGACATTTGAAAGTAGCAATGATAATCTTCTACCAGCAGTTACAGTTACAATGGGCATCACACAATCACCCCAAACAGCAAACTTGCTTCCCGATCATTCTGCTTCGGTAACATTCATTTGCTATTAGACATATATATATAGAATATCACAATGACTTACATACTTGATGATACACACAGTAATATTAATCCTTGTATTGTAATTGTTGTTACGTTCGTTGTATGTGTCCTTGGGTTATATGTTAAGAATAGATATATGCATGCATGAAAAATCTGCAGGCTGCAGAAGCATCGACACAGATACCAGTTTCTGGAATGTTTCAGTTAGGTGCTTCTCGTGAGGAAGAAATGAATGTGAGGAGTCAAAATCCCCTTCTGCTTTTTCCTTCGCCGGAACGTCAGAAATCAATAAGAAGTGCTTCTGCTTCTGGAAACACTAGTACTTACCATCCACCTACTTCAAACTATCCATTAGACTTTCGTTTGGATTCATCTAATATTAGCTCTTCTAGAGCTAATCCTCAGCTTCATCACCCATTCTCTCCAATATCGGTGAGTGATATATATATATATTCTCTCTATAATAGTCATGTACGAATATTAATCATAAAAGATCGAACCAATGTTAGAAAAGAGTTGGGAAATAATTGATTAATGGTCGAACAATTATTATTTAAGATGTCTTTATTAATAGTCGATAGATATATAGCAGTAATATTATACATTTTAAATAATATTTTAAATTTTATTGATATGTTTTTTTAATCTAAAATCAAAGTAGGATTGAATTATCTACTGACTTTTTGTCTTTCTTCCTATAAATATTATAATTATATGTAAATATGGATGCAATGGGGGGGTGCATAGACAACATCAGCAAATATGGGATCTCCTCTCTTTGCGAGGACTAATTTGCAACCTCTCCATCTCATGCAGGAGCCTTCTCCTACATTTGTTTCTGGGTATTTCTTCTACCATCTACTTTATATTTGTAAACATATGCATGCTTTAAGGGAACACTTATTTTGGTTAATTTGCACAATTTAGGGCACAAGAGTACGGATACCAAACTGTGTTGGGTCAAGGCATGGGGGCAGCATCAAGTAGTTTTCATCCTTTTCAACCCCAGAACATGCCACTTCAGAAGGTGATTTTTTTTTTATTATTAATTATTTTCATTTTACAACTTTAATTAAATTGAAATATTACGTTTCCTCTTTTTTTTTAATTAATTTTATCAGCATTACAATTATAATATCGAATTTATTTGTTAATAGAGAAGCCATGGGATTGTCACATCCTCTTCAAATAGAAAGCATGCAATTGCTAACCAATTCCAATGCTAAGATTATATTCTAATTACATTAATTCTAATTGGTTTTGCTTTTTATGTGTAATTTAATTGGATTTTACTCCTCCATTGTTTTTTTGGCAGATGAAGATGCTTTGGCAAGATAACAATCCCTCACTACCAAATCTTCATCCTCATCCATTTGGTTGCTTCAACTTTCCCAATACTATAAGGTATACCTTTGTCTTATTAATAATAATAATAATAATAATAATTGTTTCTTATAATATAATAAGATTAAAATTATTTGTTTTTGTTTTTGTTTATGATAATTGATAATCAGGTATTTTAGAAACAGTTGTTATGACCCAATGTATGAAGCCCTGGGATTACCTGTTGATCCTCATTTAAGAATGTTTAACGCCAGACGTGATAATAATGGTAACGACCTTCTTCTCCTCCTCCTCCTCTAATTTTTTTCATTTTAAATTTTTTAGGTATTTATTAAAAAAGTTAATTATACATATATGTATATATTTTGATATTAATTATAAGTTATAATTTTGTGATTTTATTTGGTTTTCATGTAGTTGACGAGTGAGAAAGAGATTGGACTTGGTTGAATGAAATTCTGACAACCGGGGTGGTCTATGTTAATTGCCATGTCTTAATAAGAAATTCAAAAAATAAAAACAGCTATACAATTGAGACAATAGACAGCTTTTTTGTTTTTATGGACTGTATACTTTGATTATTTCCTGATTAAGTTTTATGTTTCAAACTGGAAGGTCTCCTTAATAACAATGCTTGTATTATTGGAACAATGCCCGATATTGTTTTAACCACCGTTAAACATTGCATAGCCAGGCTCTATTATAATTTTTGCAAGATTTTTATTTTTTTATTTATTTTGTGACGTGAAATATTAAAGCTAGAGGCTCACTTTTCTATATCATGAACTTAGTGTTAGGCAGCATGACACACAAAATCCTAGAGCCTAAGTGATTGCCTCTTAGGTATGGAGTTTGGATTTGATTTATTAAGAGTAGTGTGGATATTTTAAATTATTTTTTTAAGTTTAATATTTTATAAAATAATTAAAATATTGGCTAAAGACTAAAAGTGTGAATGTTTTAATATTCTTACTCTCAAAATTATTTATATAAAATTAATCTATTTTTTATCATATAAAATTTAAGTTATTTATACAAAAATGATAATTAAATTGAAAAAAAATATATTTATATATTTATAATTAGATTGACAAGTATTTTCAATCGTTAGCAAACCAAAAAAAAAAAAAAAAAATCAAACACTTATATTAATTTCATTT
>CP135571.1:8383288-8423403 GCA_032401905.1 Swietenia macrophylla
GGCCAGATGCAAGCTGACTAACAGAGGGCAACTAAAATGGACTGAGATTATTAGCATGCATATTGAGGATATTACAAGGGCACGCGTGAGTGTCCCAAAAAGCTTGATTGTTTGGCGTCAAGCTCTCTACCGCTCCCAGAGTAGAATTTGCCTTAAGAAGTAGAAAAAGGCTATTGCTTGTATGACGACAAGAAAAGAGAGATGAAGAAGAAAAGGGAATTCCAAGAAAACATTGGCTGATTGGCTTTGTCCATCAATTCAAGTCAACAGCTTTTTTTATTTGTTGTTATTCTTTTGTTTTCATCTTTCTTAAGGTCCTAAACAAACAGAATGTCAAACTTGTAAACTCAGGTCATTTTCACAACATCTAAACTATGCACTATTAAAGAAATAAATCTCTTTTAACTATTGATAATTCCAACATAAACAAGTAAAATGATTTTTTTAAAAAAATATTTTATATGAATTTTTTATTATTTAATATTAATAAATAGAAATAAGTCGGATATGAAAATTTCCATCATGAGCAGTGAGTGCAATGAGAAGAAATAAGAAAAACATAGATCTACTGAATCCTATTAATTTCCACATCGAAGAACACTAGTTTTCAATTTGCTTGTTATCTGAAATTGTTAGTTGCCCTTATGTTGGTGGAAGTGAAAAATTGATAGGTTTACAATAACTAATATGGGATTTAGGGTGGAACCAATGGTTGTTATTATGCACATTTGTGATACTTCGGTATAAGCCTTTTAATTATTGCTTGTGATTCAACTGAGTTGAATTTTTGCTGTAGCTGGGTCACATATCTGACAGAAGATCTGCAGTTTGTCTGGTTGTAATCCATTAACCCTTGGGTAACATACGGTCATGCTAATCTCTTAATTTTGTGGCTATTTGACATGACTACTAAATATGACTCTGGTTATCGTTAGCTTCCTTTATCTAATTAGTCTCTCATCTGCAGAGGATGGTAGATGAAGAGGAGCTGCAGTTTCATGAGGAATATATGAATGAACAAGATCCTAGTATTCTCCACTTTCTCTTGGCATCAGAAGATGACATAAGTACTCTGCATTTCTAAATGTGCTTTTTGCTGGCAAAAGTAATTGAAGATAATGCTGCAACTTTTTATAGTTGTCTAGCAAGCAACTCTGTGATGACTTGATGACAATGCTTATTGCTGGGCATGAAACATCAGCTGCAGTTCGAACATGGACCTTTTATCTCCTATCCAAGGTATTTTGGATTTAAGGCTTGGCAAAAATGGAGCTTTGACACCGTTTATGATATTAATGCTTACTAAATTTTTCTTCCATGTCCTTTGCTCTTGGCTATATTTTAACATGCAAATTACAGTTTTAAAATTTAACTTGTAAATACAGTCAATAAGGTCTCCTTGTGTTACATTGAATATGTGCATGATCAATATATTAATACAACTGTTTTCTCTTGTAAATGAACATCACCTTTATGTTCGACTATGTTATCAGAAAATTGAAAATAAAAGAAGTGTAAATCATTCTGCTTTGGCTTACATGTTCTCATCAATTTCTAAATATTTGTGGACTTGAAACATATCATCCATTGTTGTTCTCTAATGGTTGCAGGAATCAGCTGTTGTTTCCAAACTCCAGGATGAGGTATCTTATCATTGTTAAATGCTTTGAATTGAGTTCTGAATCTTGTAATTCATATTATGGTATACTGATTTTACTTTCCAAAACTAAAATTTCTTTTCTAGGTTGATTCTGTTTTAGGAGATTGATTTCCAACCATTGAAGACATGAAGAAACTAAAGTATACGACTCGGCTAATCAATGAAGTAAGAAGATGAACATTGTTCTTTTTCATATCTCTTTGCAGAATCTTTAGAGTTCATGCATTCTGGTTTGGGAACATTTTGCTCAATTCTTTGCAGTTCCTAAGGCTCTACCCACAACCACCTGTCTTAATTTGTCGTTCTCTTGAAGATGACATACTTGGAAAGTACCCGATAAAAAGGTCATGTTCCAATCGATCATCAACATTACTGATTTGAGGTAATCAACTATGCAACGTTTTCCACTACACAGAGCGTTTTTCTGAAAGTAATGCAGCCTTTAGTCTGAACAATAGTACATCTTTTTTAGATTATGTAGACTGCAACTCTTGATTCATCACTATAATAATGTGTTTGAATTGTTGTTAAATATACAGGAAGTATAAGTTTAAGTTACCTTTTTTTCATAACATTGGTAAATGTTATGTGAGAATCTTATTTTTTTCTAAAATTTTCTGTCGTTCGTCCATTGTATTTAGCACTTCTAATTTATCAAATATTAAATAAAAGCCTGATTGTATGTTCAACACCTTGAATAGAGAAGCTTAATACTGGAGGTTAAAATTACATTGTTTTGTTTAGCTATGTACATTTATGGTTTTACAATTAATAAAACACTTGCAAAATATGTGCTTTTTAATTTGCACTGTCATATTATTATTGTTATTAATGTAAATAGCAGTATCCGTTATTATTACTCCTATTATTGTCATCATCATTATAATAATTATCATCTTTTTCTTTTCTTGGGGGAAGGGGGCATATTACCCATTTTTTTAATTTCTTGCAATGACGTTTCTTTTTTTTTTATTAACTTACTTTCCTTTTTGTTTGATTCCCAAATAGATTTTGTTTTTCTGTTCTGACGATGCATTTAAATGTCATGTGTACTTCTGTTTACTTCCCCTTCCCCTTCCCCCTCCTCCTTTTGCTGCCTCAGTTCCTTCTTTTAATTGATAATTAGTTAATGTTGTTCATTTTTTTACCTACAGGGGTGAAGATATCTTTATTTCTATTTGGAACCTGCATCATAGTCCTCATCTTTGGGATAATGCAGATAAATTTAACCCAGAAAGATGGCCTATAGATGGACCCAATCCAAATGAGACGAACCAAAATTTTTGGTATGCTATCAACTTATCAAGAGAGAATTTATCAATGATTTTCAAATATTTGTAATAAACTTAACATATCATTTGTTAAGTTCTTGTCATCCCTGCTACCATTATCCAAAAGTAGATTGAATATCAAGATATAAACTTAACATATCATTTATTAGATGGGCTCTTTCATCTGTCTGGAACGATTTGACTTGTTTAAGTATTTGGTTGCACAAGTTGTGGCTGTTTGCTCCTTTGCTTCTTTAATTGTTTCGCTTGAGAAATATTAGCTGAATTTCTTGTTAGTCATTTTGTTGAATGATTTTGGCTTTGGATTAATTCGATCCAACTTGATTTGTTGGTCATCTAGCCATTAGAATTTGCTGCCAAGGATATTTGTTTTGTTTTCTGCATTATTTTGATTAGGTTAACTCCTGCAATATTAGTATGAAAACAAGGGTTGCAAATTTTTGTACCAGGGAATAGATAGTATATGACACAGCATCTTTGCAGGCAAAAAAAAGCTTAAGTTTTACAGCATCAGTTAGAAATTGATGATGAGAATTACTTTTCACTTTTGGTAATTCTAATTTCTCTTTGTTAAGAAAAAGACAAAATAAAAGAACTGAATTGCCTCAAACCTAACTTGATAGTATTTTTAGTTGATTTTCATCCAAAATGAAAAAAATCACCTACTATATTTGAGATCATCATCAATGTTATTTTCACGCAATACAAAAGATGAAAAACTGCATGGCACCACAAACCGTATGCAACCTTTTTTCCCCAACAGATACGTTTTATCTCATAAGTCAAATGTGTGCTCTTGTCACCACCTCCTTTTAGACACTACTTACGCCCAGAACATTAAAGATATAGTAAGAGGGTGCTTTGCCATTACCTTTTCAGAATCTGTACTGGTGAAAATTCTTGCTTAAGAATTCCTAGTCATTCACTGTAGGGGCCAAATAGTTTTAAAACTACAGTCAGCTTTTCCGCATAAACGAATATCTTTTAATGCTTACATATGCAGACTGAGATCATAGCTGTTCCACTTGGACTTGTTTATGACTGCAAGCAAAAGCAGCTAGATTTCCTGAAATTGTGTTATCAATTTTCTAAAGTGATTGTGTTTTGTTTGAAGAACTTCTTTTTGTTGTTATTATTATAATTTCTCTCATTTGCTATGTTTTTTCCCCCAGTTGTCAAATGGGTTGTAAATATTTTCTTCTGGATTTTTAGCTGATGTTTCTGTCTTTACAAATCACTGAGTTCAGTTACTTACCTTTTGGTGGAGGGCCATGGAAATGCTTAGGTGATATGTTTGCAATGTTTGAGGCACTTTGCTAGTTTTATAGAATTTATCATTTGGTAATAATATTGCGGCAGTGGTACCAAATTTTGTAAGTTTTATTATCTCTTTTGCTTGTTATTTCTATAGCTTACATTCAAGTGACAACTCCGTCACTTTCAGGTACATCATTTTAACTGTTAATTATCCTCCTTACAAGTCCTTTTTTTCTGCTAATTGACAGACTGTGGTAGCTGTTGCAATGCTTGTTCGGGGATTTAACTTCCAAATCACACTTGGAGCTCCTCCAGTAAGTCAGCTGCAACTAAAGTTTTCCTAAATTATTACTACTTGAGTTGTTAGAACTTTGGTTCATGAAATTTATAATTTGTCATGTCCTTCATCTGAGATGAGGAAGCATAAGCAGGCTTCTTTGTCAGGTCAACCTGAAACAATCGGGAATTTTGTGCTCATATATTACTAATACATGTTAGAATCAAAACATTGCTTATGTTGTAGTAACTTAAAAAAATCCATACTTTAACTATTAGGAAACAGAGTATAATATATGTTAGAATCAAAACATTGCTTATGCTGAAGAACCTAAAACAATTCTACTTTTACTACTAGGAAACATGGTCCTGGTTTGATGTTAAAACTTGTTCAAACACAACTAAGACATGACTTTCTGATTAGTCATTGAGCATCTTCATTTTTTTTTCAAAAAAAAACAAAACAAAAAAAGCACTTTGTTTAATCCATGTTGCAGAAGCGTGCATGAATGTGCTTGGTTGTGATAGTATGATTGTGGAGATTGAGTCTGCATAAAGATATTATACTGCTAGAACTTCTTAAAATTTAAAATTTTTATACTTTTTTTTTTTAAATTGATTAAAAAAAATTTTTCAAATCTTGAGAAAAATTTTATTTTATGGGTAAGGGTTCAATTTTTGAGCATCGCTTTGGGTTAGGTGGTTTCTGAATTTCAAGGAATTCCTTCTTAATCCATCGTAATTTGGAAGCATTTAGCTAGGAGTCCAGCTAGTTAAATGGATTTTACTGTCAAGATTGTGCTGGTTGTGTTGATTTTTTTTTTTTTGGTTGCCCCGCCCATAAGTATTTCTTTGTTCTGCTTGTACACCTACAAAACACTATACTAGTTAAGTTAATTAGTAGCCACTAAATATTTTGCCATATATAGCCAATTATCAAGATAAATCCCACTTGGCGGCCAACAGTTTTTACCTTAGGATATAAAAATTTTAATGCTTCATGATACATGATGATTAAAGCTTTACAAATTTTGCAAGTCCCTGCAGATTTATCACCAAAGAATATTATATGGAGAAATCCAAAAGCAAAGTTTTTCATTCAGTAAATGTGTTATCAAAAGACTTTAAGAGCCTTCCGGATTTTTTAAAGGATCAATAATATGTTTGCAGGTTGAGATGACAACAGGAGCAACCATCCAAACAACAGAAGGATTAAAGATGACCATAACATGAAGGATTAAACCTCCCATAGTGCCAGTGTTGAAGGAAGACGCTGCACCCGCCGGCATTTCCAAAGGGGATGCCAATGCCAATACTGGTGCCGCTCTTGGTCAAAAAAACGAAATCTCTCCTGCTCATCCCAAGTCACTATAGTGTTGGTATTTGAAACCATACAACAGGAGAATATGTGATACATAACAAGAGGTAATTTTTAAAAAATGAGGATAAATAGCTAGGGAGTAAATTATGTTCCCATTGATCAGATATGAGTATTGGAAGCAATCATATTTGTTAATCGGCAATTGTGAAAGTGGTGGAGGAATGATTTATGAAATAACATGCATCAAATTTTATAAATATTTTATATATATATATATATATAATTTTCACTAAAAGATAAATTTATTTCATACATAGATGCTTGAGTGATAAAGAAATACCTTTAATAATGTAAAAATTTTACAATTTACACCAACCAAAATAAGAAAGAGTGGCCAAATATGGGAAAGAAAGTTAAAGTTTAAGGCAATTTTTTGTTATCAAATTTGGTGAAGTAAACTCATATTTAAATTTAAACATATCTATGTCTTTAAAAATTGCCCTTACTTTTTTTTAATAAAGGACAAATATTTAGTATGGATAAAATGGTAATCATTTAATAATTGTTATTTTGTGTATTTTAATTTTTGTACTTAAATATAAGAAGTTCATTTAATTATTAAGTAAATATAATTAAATATAAATTCAAATGCTTAAGTGTAATTATTCAATAGTTATACATTTGTATTTATATTCTTTGATAATCTATATTATTCATAATCTATATTATCAATTTAACTATGTAATTTATATTAAATTATATTTTAATACAAGGTTATAAAAATTCTTCAAATACTTTAGAAAATTATAAATATATATAACATTTATCTATATTTATTTTAGTTTTTATGTTATCTCAAAGGTACCAATCTTTTACCGATAATATTTTTACTCTCGGATATTTCTTAATAACTTTAGTTATTGATGTAACTGTGTAGGTTCATTGTAAAATAGTTGTGAATTTATTTTAAATTTTTTAAGTTTTAAATAATTCGAAAGTTCAACGACTATAATTAATATCTAATAATGTGTTATAACTCCTAAACCATAATAAAATAGTAGTTTATCGAATCTCATTCCAATTGTACATACCATGTGGATAAAATCATTCTTTCATCCAATTCTAATCGAATAAAAGTACACTGTATGTCAAAATTCAATACCGATATAAATACGACCAATTGATTAATTACACTAAACCATCGCCACAAACTCATTCATATAACATTTAATTATACTGACCAGTGATTTACTATTTCAATCATTTATCGATATTTGCTTTGAAACCTGAACTCTGAATTAAGTCAGCTAAAATTTTGATTCTATATATCAAGCTAATAGATTCCACCTTAATCATAATTCGTTTTCAAATATAAACAACATGTAACCAAACTAGTTTTATCATATGATACATTATTAGTCTCATATTGATATAATATATAAATTACAGGCATTTATAGCAAATTTGACTAGAATACCTCAAGTCAAAGGATAACATCATACACTAGTACAATTATACGATAAATTATTGACTATGTGTATTACTATGTAATTTATTGTTGTATGGTCATATTCGAAAAAATAATTTTTTAATTATTTAATTTATATAAATGTCCTAATAACGTGATTTTTATATTACTCGCACTAATATCATTTCATGATATTCACCGAAAATATTTAATATGCCTAATATGCGATATCGTTGTCCGTTCAATATTACCTCTGTAGAGAATAACTTTAATAATTTCATTTATAGTTAAATGAATTATCATTATAATTCACAAATATATTTTATTTGTATACATAACTAAATAAAATAGATAGTTTATATTTATGAATAAATAATTTTTTTCTTTCATTAATAATGAATGTATATATAAGATAATATATACCCAAAACCGATAACATGAATGATTTTTACAACATATTTTAACAAACTCACATTTGCATAACATTATTCGCTATTGTATCTCATACCCATCTTCTCAAATGATTTAACTATTTCTGTGTTATTGCTTTAACTAGTAGATTAGAGATATTATTTGCTGAAAATACTTTTTGAATTAATAATTCTCTAACTCTAATGAACTCTTTTAAAATGTGATATTTATACCGAATATATTTAGACTTTTGGTGCAAATTATCAATTATTAAGTAAATATAATTAAGCTCTTAAAACTATACTTAATTATTTACTTAATAGTTAAGTAAATACAATTATGTAAAAGTACAAAGATCAAAATGCAATATATGATAACTATTAGATAATTATTATTTTTTTCCTTAATATATACTTTTCTATTAATACGTTTAAGGGTTAATATTATAATTTTGAATTTTAAGGATAAAAAGGCAACTTTACTAATTTTTCATTAGATGAAAAGTTAAAAACTCCAAATTTTCCTCTCAAAATTTAACCAATGCATCTTTTCCCCTTTTAGTGGTATAAATTGCAAAGATCTCATCAATTTGGAGATTTCTTCATCAATCTATCAAGTAATCAAGATAAGAAACTCATCCCATAGATATTTTTCATACATTTATATGATATATGTTAGTTTTTAAATATGAACAGTTCAGTAGCGAAATTTTGTAATTGTTACACATTATGCCACAGAATCATTCTTTCATTTGGTGTTTATGATTTTGAGTTGATAAGGATGATTTTTGGATTTTAAGGTAATGAAACAACTGTTACATATGGTTTTTACTTTGAGTTACTATTTGCTTACTTATGTTTAGCTAGTTCTTAAAATTGATATCTATGAATTGTTTGTGATCAAATATTTATTAGTTTTGTTGGCTAGATAGGTTGAAAAAAATATTAACAAAAGTAACATTTGTGGATATGTCTTTGAAAGACCATAAACTATCTATTCAGAGTCCTTTTGATATGTACTTTCTTTAATTTATGTGGAGATGAAATGAAAGTTAACGTTTCGATATCTTCTAATTTTTCTTAATTGAAGTTTATAGAAAGAAAAATGAATACAGCTATGCTTTTAGCATGTTTGATAATTGGATAATTTTAACTTGTTCAAACTTACGAATATTAATGTTGGCTCTGGAAATACGTTCTTATTTGTTATTGTGTGCAAATAATTGCATTATGAAACTCCTAAAATGCTAAAGTTCTTGCCAAGGACTGGGTCTTGAGTTTCAATGGTAACTCAACTTTTATTTTATTCTTTCCAAAGGGTTTTTTGAGTTTGTTTTCTAAACTTCATCAATGATTAGGTAAATAACAAAAAGAAAATTATGGTATTAATGTTTTGTATTTAAAATTCAATTGATGTTATAGAACTAATGAAATAGGAAATTGGGGAGACAAATTTCAGTGAGTGCTGGATATTATATTTTGTACTCTTGAACATGTATTCTAGCGTTAAATTTTCCCTACTCTTCTTATCAGAGTAAGTTCATCATGTATTTTACTCATTAAGTTATTACTTTTAAGTATACAAGATAGTTAATAATAATATTTGGTATAAATTTTAGTTGGTCAATAGAGAAAAGAGAGGACAAAAAATGCAAAATTATTCTACTATATATAGATAGTCTTTTATATAAAGTTGTCATCAACTATGGATGTACATATTGATAAGAAACAAAATTTGTCTAGATGTGAAAATGGAAAGGAAATCTTTAGGGAACATTTTAAACTTAGCGAGGCATTGCAAATCTTATTTTTGGATTGTATGTGATTGGGCATATTCTTATTGCCAACTTTTTCTGATAGCGATAAGAGTGACATGAACGCTGCAGAATCATGTTATTCAAGGTTGCCAAAAGGGTTCGAAAATCTCAATCTGTTTTTACTATTTATTAATACGAGACTTACCAAATTAATAGTTTTAATTCCTTTTCTAATATGTGTGCAATTGTTGCATTGGGGACAAATGTTCAATGTTGTGCGTTTTTTTTATGCAATTAATTTATAAGTACTTTTTAATTCAAAACGATATGCAATTTTACATCTTTTTCTACTTCTTGTGTCCTAAAACTTTTGCGACTTTAAGTTTTCTTCTGGTACTCATAATAGTTTAACAACAATTTGCTTTTGCAATTCTTGGAACAAGTAATATACTCACACATCATATGCAAAGGCATATATTGCCTATTGGAGAGTCCATTGAAAGCTTGGAAATTAATTTCTGCCTTTCAACTGTTCCTTACATCGCTTCTTACGGGAATTTTATTAAAATGTATAAGAAAAGGCATATTTTGCCACAAAGCTGCCAAGGTTGCTTATTGAACTTGTGATAGGAGACATGACCTTATTAAAAGGTTTCAATTAGGTTTCAATGCAAAATACTCATATTCTTGGAGTAAAAAGATTGCCCATTTGATTCTGACTGTATGCTCCTGTTGACATACAACTGTTGCTTTCTGTTGTTGTTTTGATATTAATCATAAAACAAAGCTTTCCTTCAAGTTCAATGTGACTATCAAAATCATTAAATTAACTATCCAAATAATTCTAGATTTTAAAAATTTGTATATGATGCTGACTAAAAGGTACTGCATTGCATTCATTTCTGGTTTCTACTTCTAAATTAGGTGCGAAAATGGCATGTTATCCTCTACACTATTGTCCTTGTATGATCTCCTAAGGTTGGCTAATTGAATAGGTTACCCTTTATATGTGATGCATTTACAATTTTACAAGTAATAAAGAAATTAGGTGACGGTTTCTTTCTTTCTTTTAAAGGTTCAAGCTCCTAGATGAGTTCTTTGAAAAGTATTATTGAGTTTACTTATTTAACCAATATAATAACTAAATTAATGTATTTGAAATGGATTAAAGGAAAGATTAAATTGTTAGAATTTATTTAAATATAATTATGCACGAAGAAGTAACTATGGAAAAAGAATTTTGCATGAAATTAAATTATACATGGACGTGATAACTGCATGAAAGAAGAACTTGTATTAAAGGAAGAATTTTACGTGGAGAAGATAATTCATGCATGTGATGTCTAAGCCAGGAAATGATGCAAGTAAGTGGCTTTGGCGCCCCAGCTCCAGGCAACAACGTTTGACTTCCTAACCTAGTGTCGCAGCATTAAGTCATAGCATCAGACTTTTTGTTTTCAACCATTTTTTGGATTATATACAAAGCCGCAGCATGGGGCCATGACACAGACTAAAAAAATCATGACTCTTTAATGTGTCCTTTCATATTTTGATTAATTTAAACCATCGATTAAGTTTTAAATTTAATCCAATGATCAAAAAATGAAGATATCATGAAAAGAGATGTCTCTTTAAAGAGTTACACATATATCTATAAATATATTGCAATTAAATAGCTTTAGTATACAATAGAAAATATAGAATATTGTCTCTTCTTTCCTATTTTTTAGAAATGCATTTGTGCTCTTATTTTCTTTAAGAATTTTTCACTATTGCTTGATATCAATTTCTGTAAGGCTTATCATATCTTAGAAGCAATTTACCTGTGATATCCCATAAGCAATCTCAAATTGAGAAGGGGCAAATAAAGTTTTAAAGAAAGCATATTTAGTACGGGTTTTAAGTTTCTTTTCAATAAGTTTTTTCAACAATCTTAAAATATTATTTGATGGAGACCGAAACTTTTATTGCAACCATCAAACTCATGAATTAAAATATAATCAAATTGGATCATATTGATGGAACAAACTTCACTCGCTAGCGAGATAAATTAAAGTTTTTATTGACTACTTTGAAGATCTTTTATATGCTGGATCCAAATTTGGAACCAATTCCTCAACCTACTATTAAAGATATTGATCAAGTGAAGGTTGAACAATAGAAAAAACTTGAAGATGAACTCATATGTTATGGCCACATCCTAAATGTATTTTCATATCGTCTGCATGATCTTTATACTAACACTTCATTTGCAAAAGAGATTTGGAATGCATTAGAATTCAAGCATAAAGTAAAGGAGGAAGGTATCAAGAAATTCTTAATTTCTAAATATTTTGGTTTTAAGATGATTGATAATAAACTTATATTACCTCAAGTAAATAAATTGTAAGTTATTGTTAACAAACTAAGGAATGTGAAAATTGAACTTTCTGGAACTTTTCAAGTTGATACAATCATTACAAAGTTACCACCAACATGAAAAGACTATAGAAAGAAAATTTTTCACAAATCTAAAGATTTTTCTTTGGAACAAATTCAAAAGTATTTGTAAATTGAAGAAAAATCAATGGTAAGAGACAATGTTCAAAATTCTTATAATGGCACTTCAAAAGCCAATGCCGTAAGCAAACCTACACATCCAAAAATAAGTAAACAAGATTTGGATCCTAAGGTTGAAAAATTTTAAAAATCTCACAATAATAATAAGGCCAAAAAGCTATGCTTTTTCTATGCCAAGCCAAGGTATTATGTGCAGGTTTTGAAAAAAGTCAAATGAAGAGGAGATTATCACTAGTGTGAGCAAAATCAATGCTATTCCAAATAAAATTTTAAGATGGTAGTATGATACATATGTTACTATTCATGTCTCTTATGATAAATCATTATTATGACCTACCAAGATATTATTAATGGACATGACATTCAAATAAAAAATGAAGTATGCTCCTAAGTGTTTGGCAAAAAGAACGTGGAACTTATTTTCACATTTGAAAAAAAAAATTACCTTAGTAAATGTATTCTATGTGCCTTATATAAATAGAAATTTAGTAAGGATTTAAAAAAAAAAATAGAATTAAATTTATGTATGAATTAGGCAAGCTAATTTTGACTCGAAATGATATTTTTATTAGAAAGGGCTATTCCAATGAGGGAATAGTCAAACTTTGTATTGTTGACAACAACAACAATAATAATAATATGTCTTCTGCTTATATATTTTATTCTATTTTTTTTTTGTGGCATGATAGATTAACACATGTTAGTATTTCTACTTAAAAAGAATGATTAAATGTGGTTTAATTGATTGTGATGTTGATAAATTTAAAAAGTATGAAATGTGTGTTAAATCTAAAATAGTTGAAAAAAAAATCTTTTCTTAATGTTCAAAGAACTTCTCAATTATTAAAACTTGTACATTCAGATATTTGTGAATTAAATAGTATGTTAATTAGAAGAGAAAATAGATACTTTATTACTTTTATTAATAATTGTTCTAGATATACATATGTATATTTACTAAAGTATAAAGATAAAGTCTTTAATGCATTTAAATGTTACAAAGTAAAAGAAGAAAATCAACTACATAGAAAAACTAAAATTTTTAAAAATGATAAAGGAAAGGAATATTTTCAAATAATTTTAATATTTTTTTGTGAAGAGTATGGTATTATACATCAATGTGTGGCACCATACACACCTAAACAAAATAGTTTAGTAGAAAGAAAAAATAGAACATTTCTTGAGATAATAACTATGTTATTAAATGTTAAATTGTCTTTTAATTTATGGGAAAATGCTTTACTTGTTGTATGTCATATACTTAATAGAATTCTTTTGAGGAAAATTAAAATCTCTTTATGGAATTCATTTTAGAGTGTGGGGATGTCTTGCATATTGCAATATCACAGATCCCAAAAGGGCTAAGTTGGGTCTAAGAAGAATCAAATGTGCATTTGTAGGATATACTATAAATAACAAGACATGAAGACTCTTAAATCTAAAGTATAATAATAGAATTCAGATGTAGAGTTTTTTAAGAAATTAATATCTTTTAGAAATAATTCTCAAAATTTCACCAATTAGTATCAAATGAAGACTCATATAAATAGAGGATCAGAAGTGAAAAGATTTCCTAAGATTGTTGATTGACCTCTTAAGCTCAAAAAAGTAAAAGAATTTAAAATCAAAAGTTTTAAAACTTAATGAAATAGATCCTCAATTTATTTCCTTTTACTTGGTAAAAGAAAATAAAAAGAAATTTATAAAAAAATTCCTATAATTCTATAGATTGAGGATGATTCTAAAATTTTTTAAAAAAACTATGTCTTAAAGAATTTTTTAGTTTTTAGAAAGATGCCATAAATGATGAAACAGACTTTATTATATCTAAGCACACTTAAGAGCTTGTCGATTTTATCACTTGGTTTTAAAGCCATTGGTTGTAAATAGATATTTAGAAGGAAATGCCACACTAATAAAACCCTTAATACTTGTAAAGTTATATTGAAATATTGTTTATTGTTGCATCAATATATGATTTATATGTTCATCAAATAAATGTAAAAATAACATTTTAAATAGTAATCTCAATGAAGCAGTTTATATAGAACAACCAAAAGATTTTGTTCTACTAGAAAATAAACATAAAGTATGTAAATTTGTTAAATTATTATATAGTTTGAAACAAGCACACAAATATTGACATAAAAAGTTTGATTTTATTATTCTATCAAATGGTTTTGTTCATAACACTGCTGATAAACATTTATATACAAAAGTGTGTGATAATTCTGTTATTTTTGTTTGTCTTTTATATTGATGATATATTAATTATTAGCAATGATATAAAAAGCATATTAAAAACGAAGAAGTTTCTATCTTTCACATTTAAAATAAAAGATCTTGGTGAAGTAGATATCATTTTGGGTATCAAAATTAAACAAAACAATAGGAGTTATACACTTAGCCAAGCGCATTATGTTGAAAAAATGCTTGACAAATTCAATCACTTAAAGATGAAAGATGCAAATACTCCATTTAATCTAAAAATAAAGTTGATTAAGAATAATGGAAGAGCGATTGCACAACTTGAATATGCAAGTACTATCAGTTGTTTAATGTATGCGGCATAATGTACAAGACCCGATATAGCATTTATAATTAGTAAACTAAATAGGTTTACTAGCAAGCCAAATATTAAACATTAGAAAGCTATTAGTAGAGTTCTTGGTTATATTAAGAAAATCAAAGATCTTGGCTTAATATTCAAAGTTCCTTGGTGTGTTAGAAGAATATACAGATGTTAGCCAAAAATCAAGTGTAGGAGACAATAAATCTACCACAGGATGGGCGTTTATTCTAAAAAAAGGTGCAATTTCTTGAAAGTTCAAGAAACAAACTTGCATAACACACTCAACTATAGAATCAAAATTTGTTGCTTTAGCTATAATGGCAGATGAGGCAGAGTTGTTAATGGATCTTTTATTAGAAACTCCATTGATATTAAAGAATATGCCAACAATATCTATATATTATGATAATCAAGCCACTTTAGAAGAGCATACAGTAAAACATATAATGAAAAGTTTAAACACATTAGTCTAAGACACATTAGTCTAAGACATGATTATTAAAAAAATTAATCAAAAGTAAAATAATATCTTTCAGTTATGTGAAATCTAGTAAAAATCTTATAAATTCATTTACCAAGCCTCTGACGAGAGACTTAGGTTAAATCAATATCTAAAGGGACGAGGTTAAAACTCTTAAATTGAGTAATCCAACAATGATAGTATTCCAACCAAACACTAATAAAAAATTAGTGTACAGTTCAACAAGTAAAAACAAGTCATTACATTGGAGAGTTCTTAACATAAATAAAATAGTCCTATCCAAGATAATTAGTACTGGTTATCACAAAAAAGGATAAGTACATTTTAACTCTTAATAAAGTTCAATACATGAGTGACAAGTTTCTTAAATGTAACTGAGAAACTAAAAGAACTTCATCTATGTAAACTTTAAAGTGGTATTGCTTTAAATAAGTGTTGGAGTTTTCTCTCATAAAAGTTCATGAAATATAATGAACATATAGCCATTAAACATGCTAAGCGATGTAATATAGAATGTAAGAGCGTATGATTATTTATGTGTGTGGTGTTATTGGTTTTGTCAAAGAAATAATTGGTTTAAAGCAACAAACTACCTAAGATTTTAACAAACACTTTACAGCACTTATACTAAGGTAAAATTCAAATCGAAAGATATTTTACTGTATTTATAAATATTATTTTACTTTTAAAAAGAGCTTAATTATATTTAAAAAAGTGAGAAATTGTTGGAATTCGTTTAAATATAATTATGCATGAAGAAGTAAGCATGGAAGAAGAATTTTGCATGAAATTAAATTATACATGCACGTAATAATTGCATCGAAGAAGAACTTGCATTGAAAGAAGAATTTTACATGGAGAAGATAATTCATGCATGTGATGTCCAAGCCAAGAAATGTTACAAGTAAGTGGCCTTAACGCTGCAGCTCCAAGCCACAACGTCTGACTTTTTGATTTGGCAGCGCAACGCTAGGTTACAGCGCTAGACTCTTTGTTTTTAACCGTTTTTTGGATTATATACAAAGCCGCAATGTAGGGTCGTGGCGTAGACTGAAAGATCATGACTTTTTAATGTGTCCTTTAATATTTCGATTCAATTTAAACTATTTATTGAATTTTAAACTTAATCCCATAGCCAAAAAATAAAAAGATAACATGAAAAGAAGTGTCCCTATAAAGAGTTACATGCATATTTATAAATATGTTGCAATTAAATAGTTTCAATATACAATAGAAAATACATGACATTATCTATTTTTTCTTATTTTTCAAAAAAATATTTGTGCTCTTATTTTCTTTAAAAATTATTCACTGTTACTTGGTGTCAAATTCTGTAAGATTAATCATATCTTGAAAGCAATTTGTCGGTGATATTCCATAAGCAATCTCAAACCAAAAGGGAGCAAATAACACTGTAAACAAAGCATATTCAGCACTTGTTTTTAAGTCTCCATTCAAAGAATTTTTTCAACATAAATTGCATATGTTGAAAATCTTGATTTGGCCAATCGTATTTGTTTCTTCATGATAATGTTTAAACCATGGTGTTAGTAAAGCATCCTATACATTTCTTCATTGAAGATTTTGCCCTCTCCTGTTCAAGTTGTAAAGAATTTGATTGTTAAGAATTAACTAGCTCGGATAAATAAAACAGAAATATCAGAACCCATAACAAAGCTAAAATTGAAGACATTAAGTGGCTAAGAGAGAAAACTAAAACCAGTGAATAATCGGAAAGTGACATCAGAACTTCTAAGCTATAGTAACTTGCCAAACCAGCATATCTTCCTCCCCTCCGATTTTCAGCACCACCGTGGGTTGAGTTGAGCACTCATATCCCAACATCCAATGACCTTCTATCCAATACTACAAGTGCATCACCACAATCACCATACCCAATCCAATACTAAGTTGTTTCTCCTATTTAATCATAAACGTTCCCAGTGGTTATTATTTATTTATTTATTTATTTATTTATTTGTTTATCCTTTTTTTCAAAAGAATTTGAATCACTTGTACTTTTATTGTTACTCTCTAATAATTCCTAAATTTTAATAAAATATAAAAAACTATTTATAATTTATTTACCCCTAGAAAGACTAACCAGTACCTATCACAATTTTACCATAGCCATTATGCCTCTAATTCCATCCCACGATTGAAAATGTATAAATAACTATTGGACTTCTTAAGAACTCGGAATCTTATCATAGCCCCTCCATTTACCAATTGACAAAAGACTTGGCATTATTTAAAATTAAGATATCCAAACCCCGCGTTAATGAAAAATCCATAAGGATACATTTAGAAAAAAAAGCTGCGGTAAATATTATCCATCTGTTGTCTTGGGTTGTTTATTTACTTACTCAAAATATTGATGTGACAAGATATATCGTCATAATCTTTAATAGTAAAATTTATCACATTCGCATTTAACGAGAAAATTTAGCAAACAAGATAACCATGCGATAGCGAAACGAAGTCTTCTAAGAGCTCTTTCTTTGAGCAGTTATGGGCTTGCCGTGTTATACATGCAAGGAGGAAAACCTCCAGCGTGGAAAAACAATTCAACCAGCAGTTTCAGAGTTTCTGACTGAGCTTTCGTATGGACACCTTCTGGTATGCACCAATTCAATAGCAGGAAGGAAACAATTCCATGAACAACCAGAATATATGTCCAAGGAGCAAAACTTCTCCCCGCCATTACGCTAAAGGCTTCATTGTGTAAAATGATTGGTAAATAACACAAACCCAACCCTGGATGCCGTCAATACCAAAAGAACAGTCCTCAATTAAAGCTATAACTTAGACACAAGCACAATAACAGATAAAATAGTTGATCCATCCCACAATGTTATAACTCACAACAATGGTTAGGTAGTAGGTAAGAATCACTATTCCCTTCTAAAAGAGAAAAGAGGCAGTGACAGGCGTAATATACAGTTAGGTAATGTAGTTTTGTTATTTTGACGCTACAAACAACTTTAGAATCTCTGTCAACTTGGAAGGGAGACTCACTCATGTCATGTGCGGCCAAAACATCGCCCGATGGAAAACAGTCCTCGGTTAGGAGGGGGTGACTCAGGTCCAGTCTCTGATTTTTTGCCAGGAAAATGCTTATAGAAGGCTTTCACAGCACCTGCAACCCCATCTTCACTTTCCATGGCCTTTGCCAATTCAATAGCACGCTTTTTCACCTGTAAGCACAAGTTCTATTTGGCATGATCTTAAGCATAACATATGTAGCAAAGTCAATTTTACAAAATTTGAGTCACCTCAGGATTTAGCATGAAGTTTATTGCATCAACTAACTTCTCAAGCGAAAACTCATCAACTGGGATTGGTGCAGGGCCCAATCCTTTAGCATGCACCCGTTCTCCCCAAAAAGGCTGGTCTCCGAAGAAAGGTACAATGGTTGTTGGACACTATATTGCATGGAAAGAGATGAGTTACCACTTGATAAATGAAACAATGCAAGAAAAGGAGTGCATGAAGCAACTAACTAAATTAGGAAAATAATTACTGCAGCTTTAAGACCAGCAGCAGTTGTTCCAGCGCCACCATGATGAATCTGAAAAGTTAATCCAATAAATACTGCATCAGAAATTACAATAATTACTCATTTATTCAACGAGCAAAGAAGAATTGAAAACATAAAAGTCAATGAAATGATAACAAATAATTGATGTTTAGGAGACGACTGCAATATAATAGTTCCACATTAATTTGTATCAAAAAGTTAGTCTAACTTTGTTACAAAAAGTTATACTTAGAGATATCATACAAGTCCACTATTAAGTTAATAAACGTCAGTAAAATCGTTTTTTATTTTTTTGTTTTTGAGTCCACCTGCACTCCCAGTATTATATCTTAACTGATAATTTCTGGCTTTTAGGGGATAAATATGAATTTTCACAAAGTATAAAGTAACTGAATATGGAGAAAATTCTACCACAGTTATCCAAAGGTGCAGCTTAATGCTTTCCAAATCTAGAAAATGTAAACAAGTTATGCTCAATTAACACCAATAAATGTTACCTACTTACGCGGGCTTAACACAAGCACATACAAGAAGTCAGAGAAAATGGATGTGAACTTCAACCAGGCTAAAGTATTATCTTATTTATAATTTGCATGCACTTTATGCAAATTCAATGCAACCAGAAAAGTTCATCGTTTCAGTCATGACCTAGATATTGATAAAATTCATGATCCCAGAACAGCAAGTATTACCTTATTTATTATTATTTGCATGACCTTTATGCAAATTCAATGCAACAAGAAAAGTTTTTTTTTTGGGTCATAACATGGATATTGATAAAATTCATGATCCAAGATCAGCATCATAGGCACTGCATATAAAATACTAAAATTACAGAATAAAAAGTCAAATATGAAGAAGATGCCAGAATATTCAAGAAAAAAGTTTAAAAGTAAACCTAGTGCGCCCCAGTTACTACAATTGTTAAATTGATGATCTGATAGTATACAAACAAATGAATTAGTGCTACTAGAACTCCAAAATTTGAGGTTATCTTTACATATGCAAACATTGTTTACTACATTTTTATCATATGTATTGACAATCCAAAAGTAACTAGCCATACAAACAAATGCATACATTATTCAAAAATGATTTAATATCTACAAATTTTATTGCCAGTCCTGTAGAATCAATTTTTCAATTTTATCATAACAAGTGCTGCTGCCATTAATCCATTCTCCATTGCAATGTTTTCTCCCCATTAGTGTTGCCAATTCTTTAACATTTTATTTACCTAAGAACTTTTATACCACTTCTGCAGAATGTAATTTTACAAATTTCAATATAACTTGTAAAACCCATAAATAGTTCACATATCAGTTATGGTAGATGCTGACATATCTATAATCTTTTTTTGGATTGAAATATGTCAATTCTTTTCAGCAGTCAGAATGCTTGTTTGCCTACGCACTATATATGCCAAATTTTCTTTCTTCATATCACAAAACCAATAACCACTGCATTTCAAGGCAGCAGTCCTTCAGTTAATGTTTAGGACATGTCTTCATCTTTAACCCTCTTTCATAACTTAACATGATATCCCAATCACAGTTCATCAAAGTTCAATGGTCACCTCAGATTGAAATGTGAGATCAATAGGAAACCAATTCTCAAATGACAGAATACTGGAAAAGCTGCAATCTACGGGAATTAATAGTTAACTAGATACAGAAGCAATGACCACACTTCAACAAAGTTCAACAATGCCTCAGATTGAAATGTGAGATCAATAGGAAACCAATTCTCAAATGACAGAATACTAGAAAAGCTGAAATCTACCAGAATTAATGGTTAACTAGATACAGAAGCAATATTTTCAAACTTTGATTTCCAAATTGACTATATAAAGGGTGAGAATAATTCCCTTCCTGATAATCTTACAAAAGAGTTCTTACAAGATAAACCAAACACTTAAACATAATGTCTAATAAGCAAATCATGAAATTTCAGACTATACAATGAAAAAGCAACAGACAGGTAAAATTCCTCTTTCTCAATTCCCTTCTCTTTCTTATTCTCTATTTCTCAAAACAGTCTTCTACCCAACCTGAGTCATCTACCCAGCAAGCCAATGATTCTTCTTTAGTTTAACTCAAAAAATCCTCTTACAAAACCAAAGAACCAGTTCTACATATTCATATTACCTCTTACTCCCAACATGTTCCAAGAAGAGAAATTCAAAATTTAGCAAAAAGACTTTTTACCAAAGAAGCCTAATTTATCACCGATGACCTCAACAAAAATCGTAAGTTTTATGAATTAGTTTTTATTGATACTAATTTCATAGAAATTACTCACCACAAAAACCCTCAAAACCCAGATAATATAGCCTACTAACCCTGCAAAATCAAGCAAATCCTTACTTCGAGTGATTTTGTCACATACAACTCATCAATTTTCTATCCCTTACATATCAAATGGTTACAATATTATTAACTATCAAAGAACATGGTTCAATATGTTTTATGTCAAACCTTTTGACCATTCTTGGTTTATTCAATTTTACGAAAATTGTCCAAAAATATTTTCAACATGGTTCGAAAAATGGCGATTCTTCTTTAGACTAGATGAATCAATTTACCTAGACAAAATCATCCATTTTTCTCTTCCTTGGTATAAGAAAAGTACACCAAAACACCATCTCTCTTAACAATTAACAGACTTACAAATTCCATGGATTGTTTCATGAAACTATTCTGTAGAACAATACTATCCAAACTGCAATTTTTTCTTTGTAACGGAATTCAAAATCAAATGATGGGATAAATTTGACTTAAACAAAGTTTCTCTCACTACAATGCAACAATGAAAACAAGATGGATTCAAAATCAAGAAAGCAGTCAATGAAGCTTCTAGGCTGCCTCCAGTTTCAACTTCTCCTCCAACTCCAACTAGCAAAAACTAAGTTTCACTATCTTCCAGAAAAGACAAGAAGAAAAGATATGCAAAGTTGTTCGACGAAATAATCAAACAAATTGAAGACAGTAGTGAAAAATCTTCAACAAACGCAAATCATGTGTCAAATGACGCTTTTGATGGGCCATTATCTCAAAACCCTTTTGACTACTAACAAAATTTGAAAACTTAAAACTGAAAATTGAAATTGAAAATTGAAATTATTGAAATTATTGAAAAGTAACGTGGTGATTTGTTGAAAAAGGGATTTCAAAACCTAAGCTTAGAGTTTTAAATTAAAATTCACCATCATATGGAACACACAAGAAAAGCATATTAAAAACATTGAAAAATTTTATTGCAAGAGAGATTTTACAAGGGAATTGTACAAAGGATTTCAAAAGATTTCTCAGAGTAGGATTGTTCTCTATTTTTACCTCTGGAGAATGCTTTGAATTGATTATATTTATACACACTAGGATTATTACAATTGAATTATTGAAAAAAAATCATTATTCTTTTTTTTGAAAAGTTAGCTTGATCATGATGAAAAATCTTTAAAGTAATCTTGAATTATTGTAGCACTTTTTGATAAAATTGAGAAAATTGCATCTTCATAATTACTTGTGGGTCCCGAAAGTTGAATCATTAATCTTCAAAAATTGCACCAAAACTTTTTTTCAACCGAAAGTAGTTTTATCCTAATTTGATCATTGAATTTACTTTTTTAAGAAAAGCTCATATTTAAAATGGAAGATTAAGCATCGAAAGTTGTTTTGTCTTCTTTGATAATTGAGTTTGGAAACTTGAATTGAAAAGCTTTTAAGTTAAAATTGTTGATCTTTTCATAAATTCTCTGAATTTTATTATCTTAGAGTTGTCTTTAGATTTAAAACTAACTAAGTTTCTAATTGAACAAGATATATTCAAAACTATTATTAAACAATAATTTTAAGTCAACACTTTGAAACTAATATCAAACAATTATTTTAAAACACAAAATCTTAAAATCAGAGAAGTTACTGGACCATCTAGGCTTACCAACAGTTTTACTACCTCCCTCAGGCCTTATTGCTTGGAACACCCGACTTACTAACGTATGAACAGCTCTTACTACTACCGCTCTAACTCTTCAAATTATGTATTCTAAACACTTGAATAACAGTAATCTCTCTGTGTTTCACTAAAAATTCTTGCACAATAATAATTTCTCCTATATCTTTATTCTCTCATCAGATTATTACAAATACTTTTTTGTTTTTAATTGACAGTAATAATGGTATGTTGGAGGAAAGGATTGGATTTGGGAATTAAAATGTTGAAAAATACATGAAAGAGAATATATTCTTGATTATGATCTAGGTTAATTATATGTTTAACATGAATTTTGAAAAAACAAACTAGTGAAAGAAATTGAAAGTGGATATAATAGTCAACGAATGAATATTCGATACCTAAAATTGGTGTTAGGAAGGACATTGTACTATTATAATAATTTCTTATGAAAGAAGAAATTTGGAAAGACTCTTGAGTTCTTGGAGAATTCTGGATAAATAATTCAAAATAGGTAGAAGATCCTTGAGAAGAGTTTCCAGAAGAAGATTGAGTTAAAAGATTTCTACCTATTTGTTGATCCTTGGTCGTCAAAATGTTTTTGTCTACTATGAGTGTTTGGGTGGTTCGGTTGAAAGGATTTGAGTATTTTAGTTGCATTCTCATAACTCTCTCCTTAGATCTCCTTCTAAGAACTCTTTTCGTGCTTTTGTATTTGATTTACCTTGTAAGAACTCTCTTGTAAGATAATCAGGAAGGGAATTATTCTTACCCTTTATATAAGCCATTTGGAAATCAAAATTTGAAAGAATTACTTGTCATCTGGCAAAAATTTATTTTGAAATTAGATTTTTAACATCTTTTTCTAAAATTTCTTTTACAAATTTACAATAAATTCGTAATAAGAAATTTTTGTTAAATAATTCATCTTGAAATTTCATAATACATAAAACAATTGATAAAATTTCTTTTTTGATTGTTAAGTAATTTTTTTGAAATCCGAACTATATACTTGAATGATATCTAACAATTAATTCTCTATTTGTCCTATCTAACTTTTGTTTGAAAATTCCTCTATATTCTATGTCTGAGGCATCTGTTTCTACAATAAAAAATGCACTGGGATTGAGAATTGCTAAACATGAAATCACCTTGACTTTATCATTTATTAATCTGACTACTTGGGTGTGTTGATCAGTCCATGGAATCAAATTCTTTTGCAACCTTTTATACAAAAGCTCACAGATTTGTCTAATATTGGGAAAGAAGTTTGCAACATAGTTTAGAGATCTTAAAAATCTCTATAATTGAGTTTTCTCTTTAATTTCTTCAGAAAATTTGGATACAAATTCAATAATCCTATTGAGTGGTTAAATAGTGCCTTGATAAATCTCATAACCTAAAAATCTAACTTTGATTTGGAAAAATTTCATCTTAGTGGCCAACACCACTAATCCATTCATTTTGACTATTTGAAGAAAAATATGAAGATACTTGAAATATTGTTCTATGGATTTTGAAAATACTAATACATCATCAATATAAACTATGAGAAATTGAGAGTAAGGGTTGAATATTTCATTCATAATGTTTTGAAATTATGAAAAGGCATTTTTGAGACTAAATAGCATAACGTTACATTCATCATGTCCAAATAGTACTGTAAAAGTAGTTTTTTACCTATCTTGTTTAACTATTTAGATTTGCCAAAAACCACTCTTCATATCAAATTTTAAGAATATCATTAAGTCATAAAGTTTTTTGAGTAAATCTTTTTTGTTGGGGATTGGGTTCCTGATCTATTGTAAAACTTTATTTAATGGTTTATAATTGATAATAAATCTAGGTACTCCTCTTTCTATTTCTGAATTTTTGTTGATATAAAAAGCAGAACAACTCCATGGAAATTTAGATTTTCAAATAAGATTTTTGTTAAGTAAATCTTAAATTTCTTTTTTGTAATATTCAAGGAGATCATAATTCATTTGGATAGGTCTAACTTTAATAGGGATTTGTCGTTCATTGAAATTTTTTTCACAAGGCAAATGGACAATAAGCTTTTTCTTTTTCCAAAAAGTATTGAGTAGGTTTAAGCATACTTCCTTTTCAAAAAACTTTTGAATGTTAGAGATTTTTGTTTAAATAGTAAGATTTCCTAATTGTTTTTCTATTTTGGAATGATGAATTTCTTTTTGTAAAACTTGGATATAATTTTTTTTATTTTTTATGAAATTGATTTGTTGACTAATGGAGTTTTGTTGAAATAAAGCTATTTCTTTATTATTGATAAGGGACAAGAATTTGAACGTAATTTGAGTACCTAATACTTGATAGTAGATTCCTTCGTCGTCTACTTTAAAAGAAAAAATTTGAATAAGAAAAAGTGTGCCTAAAATGATGTTTTGGCTAAAATTTTTGACCCAATGATGTTTTGGCTAAAATTTTTGACTAAAATGAAGTTATTTTTGAAGCAATAATTTTGGTTTCAGATTTGGGTTTTGAATATTTTGTATCTAACGTTTAGATTTGAACCGTTTGCACTACTAAGACGTTCATAAATTTTCTCATAATATTGAGTTAGAATGATTCCTTCTCTAATACAATTTTGAACTGCTCCTGAATCTACTAGTGCAGTTGTGTTGAAGAAGCAGTAAGACCGTTGGTAAGTTTTGGTACTTTAGTAGCTTCTTTAATTTTAAGATTTTGTGTTTTAGAATATTTGTATAATATTAGTTTCAAAGTATTGATCTAAAACTATTGTTCAATAGTAGTTTTGAATATGTTTTGTTCAATTAAAAATTTAGTTAGTTCTAAATCTATAGATAACTTTAAAATAATAAAATCTAGAAAACTTATGAAAAGATCAAGAATTTTAACCTAACGACTTTTCAATTCAAGTTTTCAAACTCAATTATCAAAGAAAACAAAATAACTTTCGATGCTTAATCTTCCAGCTTAAACCTCAACTTTTCATAGAAAAACAAGTTCAATGAACAAGTTAGGACAAAACTACTTTTGATGGAAAAGAAATTTTGATACAATTATTGAAAATCAATGAATCAACCTTCGGGACCCACAAGTAATTATAAAAATGCAATATTCTCAACTTTATCAAAAGGTGCTGCAATAATTCAAGATTACTTTCAAGATTCATCATTATGATCAGGCCAACTTTTCAAAAAGAAGAATAATGATATTTCTTCAATAATTCAATTATAATAATCCTAGTGTGTATAAATATAATCAATTCGAAACATTCTCTAAAGGTGAAAATAGAGAGCAATCATACTCTAAGAAATCCTTCAAAACCTTTTGTAGAATTCCCTTGTAAAATCTTTCCCTTGCAATAACATTTTTCAATGTTTTCAATATGTTTTTCTTACATGTTTCATATGATGGTGAATTTCAATTTAAAACTCCAAACTTAAGTTTTGAAATCTCTTTTTCAACAAATCACCACATTACTTTTCAATAATTTCAATTTTCAGGCTTTGAATTTTCAAATTTTACTATTCCTAGGTGTTAATTGGTATCAAAGCCAATTATTCTACAATGTTTTTTTGGATTGAAATATGTCAATTCTTTTCAGCAGTCAGAATGCTTGTTTGCCTTCGCACTACATATGCCAAATTTTCTTTGTTCATATCATAAAACCCATAACCACTGCATTTCAAGGCAGCAGTCCTTTAGTTAATGTTTAGGACATGTCTTCATCTTTAACTCTCTTTCATAACTTAACATGATATCCCAATCACAGTTCATCAAAGTTCAATAGTCACCTCAGATTGAAATGTGAGATCAATAAGAAACCAATTCTCAAATGACAGAATACTAGAAAAGCTGCAATCTACGCGTACTAATGGTTAACTAGATACAGAAGCAATGACCACACTTCAACAAAGTTCAACAATGCCTCAGATTGAAATGTGAGATCAATAGGAAACTAATTCTCGAATGACACAGTCCTAGACAGGTTGAAATTTTAGGGAATTAATTATAAACCAGATGTGGGAGCAATGACTAGGACATTGGGTATAGGAGTCATTAGTGTTGTTTTGTATTTCACTTTTATCTCCTATGCAATAACGAAGGATCCATTGACTTGTGAACTCATTATTTATGCTTACAGGTATTCTTTTTATTGTTTTTAAGATTTCTATTTTTGTACAAGTGCTAGTACTTTACTGTAGGTATTACAAGGACAATAATAGAAATTTATTAATTTATTACCAAACAGAATTTAATTAGAACCAGGACAGAACTGACTTCTAAAAAACTAATTTTTAAATACAGAAAAATAAAATGTATGGATTTTTCACTTATTTAGATTAGAAGTAATACTCCTTCAATAAAAATTTCCAGACTTGAAGACAAATTGATCTTAGAAAAATCTCTTAACAGAAACAGCCAAAAAGTGCTACCTTCTCTGCTACCGTTTCCCAAATACTTTACCTTGGAACTCAGAAACAATGTGCGGACAAACTCTAGCACTTCTAGGATTTTAAATCGTGGAAATCCCTACATCCTCAGCTGATAGGCTTGCCACATGACTTCTTGCAACACTACAACATTTGCATCTATTACTGAACTCTAACCAATTCACTAGCTAGGCTTAAGCATGCATGTTGAATCCCCAGAAATTACAATATAAAAATGCATGTCAGAAGATTTGGGTTGAATGTTTTCTATCTGGTTAGGACAGCTGTATGAATGTGTGAGTTGAACAACATTGTGCAGTTGTCTAATTAGCTTGAACTTGGGGTAGCATTAGTTTTCTTTTTTATTTCATGATATTGTTGTTAGTTAAGTGTTTGATGGTATTAGATAGTTGTTACTAGTTATTATTTCTCGATTGTAAAACCTATGAATATGCTTCATCTTTGTATCAAGTAAATCAACATAAATCAATCAAAATGTAGTTGATCAAACTCAGTTATCATCTAGGGTTCTTTGCTTTTCATTTACCTGTTACTTCTATGATTATTTCCAACAATACATGTTTCAAGGGCATTGTTTGTGATAAAGGTTCAGTTCTTCCATGTCAACAAGCAATTCACTTCCACTCGGAGCACTTGTTTGCAGGAGAAAACAGAACTTTCTGTCTTCCCCTTGTATTTAGATCTTGAAGCCTCAAAAGTTTTGGTCAAAATAACTATCCGTTATAATATTGAGGTGATCAAGTATAGAAGTTCATATGACAATGAAAAAGCAATATGCTATTTCTACCAAAAGAAAATATATTAAAAAATACGAATGGAGTAAATTAAGTGACATTTACCACAGCAAGGCATCGTGAGAAAAGCCAGTCATGGGGGCAATTGTCCAGTAAATACACGAAGTCCTTTGGTTCTGCCACTGAAAATAGATAATTATGTACGTACTCGCATCCAGATCCATCAAAAGTCATAAACATCAGCATAAATCAGAATCCCATAGGTTTAATGCAATCAAGATAGAATACCACGAGGTCCAAGACTTACAATTCCCAAGACCTCCCCAGCCTTTGTTGATGATGCCTCTTTGCCCAGTTATTTCCAATGCTTTCACGATTATTTCAGTCATCTTCACTGGTTCTTGAACAGGCTGATTTCAATTGGAAATAAAAAGGAATAATTAAAAAATGGGAAATGATGATTTTAAAAGTGGGTGCCTTGGTTGCATATGTATGAACAAAAGCATAGAGGTTCTCCCCAAAAGATGACACAAGTAGTAGCCAGGTTCTTGAACAGTCTGATTTTAATTGGAAATAATGATCATAAAAGTGGGTACCTCAGTTGAATATATACGCACAAAAGTATAGAGGTTGTCTCCAATAGATGACACAAGTAGCTGGGTATGCCTTTTCTATCTGAGTCTCCCTCAAAATAACAATAGTAGTCATTCCCATGATGAACTAAACGACATGCTTTACAAGAAATAATGTTCTAGAAAAGATAAAAGTCACACGGTTCATGCATAAGAGTGACAAAATAACAGAAACTTGTATTGCCACTTGGACAAGAAATAAACCCTTAAAAACTTCACACATTTTCCAATTAGTTCTAAGATTTATTCAGATGCAACACTGTAGAATATGATTTTCACAATCATTGCAACTGCAATATCAGTGACCTTGATACAACTAACTATACTGAGAATCAGCAATTAAGGCAAATACCTGTTTTTTGAGAAATTTTGAAAACACTAAACAGTACATTTCTATCAAAGAGAAGGTACAAAACAGCGAGATGAACTACAGGCTGACCACCAGTTTCCCAAATATTTGCTTTTAGAAGGACCTCTACAAAATAGTTCATACAAAAAATCATTGTCCAGAACTAATGCAAAACGGCATCCCAGTTTTCCAAAAAGAAAACCTTGAATTGGATGCCCATACAGATAAGAACACACTAAATATAGTAAAACTAATATCTGAATTAAGGTGTCCACTTCCCCAAGGCTGTTAAGACACAAAACACAATGGCTCTTATCCAAGGTCGTTATGACACAAAACATACCCTCCACACATTGTGCTACTCCAACCATCAGAAAGTGGACAGGATTTTTCAGGTCAACTTCACGAGACTTGCTATTAAAACTTCTACCATGTCAATATCATTTCACACAGTCAACCTCATCAAAATAATAAATTAACTTTTCACCGCACCTACATCAAAATCCTCAGTTACTTTTTCATTCTATCCTCTTTGTGATCATTTAATCCTACATTCAACAAACTAACCACAAAACACCACTAACTCCATCCATCCATGCCACCAGATTGATTGAGACACTATTAACTCTCTTCCAATAGTCTTCCTAATTCCCAACCATCAATCATGCATACCAATTGACGCAAAACCTGTAAACCAGGAGGAAAAATAATAGAAACAATAACAAGTATTATCTATGCCTTAATTTTGGGAGAAAAAATTAGGCCAGATACACTACACTCCTAGCAACCTTTCTGGAACATAAACTTTAATACAGAAATACAAACAAACAGATCCTTAAAGAAGAGGTAAAAATACTTATTTTTTGGTTCATTTTTGTTCACAGAAAAAACAGTTTGATTATGTAGAACTACCATAAGTTTTGGAGTTTTAAAACCAGAGAGAATTCTATAATTGCAGAGAAGCTGGAAAAAAAGGGGGCCTTTCTGAGAGCTAAAAAAGTGGTCAGAATCTTAAACAAAGAGTTATAGCTTTAGAGAGAAAAAAACAAACGAACCAGTTGAACAATAGGACTCATTGCCTATTTGCCCAAATGAGCTTTTGCCAAAGGCTTTTTTTAATTTCATTTTTATTATTTCATTGTAACTAGAGTAGCACTAATGGAAGACTAAAAGGGCAACTTCAGGTCCACGGGAGAAGGTCAAATTTTGTGCTTTTGGAAGAAGCTCTTTTAAGCTTTTTTGAAAGATTGAAGTGTCGAAATTCTTATTGTACTTAAATATTTTTCACTTAAACAAGTAGTTTATATTTAAAGTTTCAACTGACGATCAACAACCTTATGTCAAAAGCGTTACTTATTAAAAGCTCTATTAACAGAAGAAGCTCTAGTAGAAGAAGCTATACCAAACAGAAACCTAAGCAGCTGTGATGTTATGGAAATCGGAAGCAAAAGTTTAATTTTTTTTTTACCAAGTTGAGCCATAAAAGCATGAAAAAGGTATACTTAATAAAATTTTCCTGTACAATAAGCATATAAATACCAGAATTTTCCAATCACAAATATTAGACAAGGTATCCAACACGTATTCTAATGTCCAAAAAAAAATGCAAACAAGAAATGTTGTGGAAACTTGGGAAAAGAAACTCACAAGGCTACCAAAGCCTATATAGATAGGCTTTTCACCATCTTCTAGCCAATCTATAAGTGAATCTGGAGGTTCATAAGTTGAAGCCAGTTCAAGAAAACAAAATCCGACTACATCAATTTTAGGTCCCCAATCTGTAAACAAGATGGAGGGCTACACCAGATTAGAATGACATCATCCTAATAGCAAACAACAATATGTATTTCAAGAAATCTTCTCAATTTGAAAACATAGGCTAATGACCTTTTGGTTTTGGAACAAGATGAGGACTCCATATGTATGCATAAGGGATATCCAAAGGAGAACTATAGGATCCACTTAAGTATGTCACAGGTCTTAGCTTCAGCTTCTTCTTCCTAAAATCATTAATGATGTCTCGTATTCCAAGCCATATTAATGCATCGACAATATGATAAGAAAGCTGCAACAGAGACAATAAACAAAATTCAAATATAAGTGATAAAAATAACACCATATGAATATTCAATTTGGGCAGAAGTTTTAGCCCACTGTGATTTGCAGAGAAGGATACTTGGGTGAGATATGAAATAAAACTGGATGTGCACTCAGGTTAAAGGCAATGGGTTGTGCAGTAAGCTATTGAAGGCGGGGGCAGCCAAAATTTATCATATGTGGCTTGAAAGAAATAAGAAAAATAATAGTAGAACTGAAAGCAGTCCCGAAAAAATTTGTCTAGAGAATAAAAAGGTAGTTCAACAGAAGTTCTTCCAGCATGGAGAATGAAAAGAAAGCTTAAAAGAAGGAAGTCTGCACAATCATTGGAGTTTTGCAGTTTAGTTTACCTTTTGTACACAAATATCCATTTTGATTTTACTTGCTTGCATGCTATATGCAGAGTTTGGTACAACCTTTTCTAGGGTTTGAAGAGGGTGTAGAGATATGGACAACAGTGCATGTATGATCATAAAACAAATTTTTGGAACTCAGACAAATATTTGTATACATATTATGAATAAGTTAATAAGCTAAACTCACTCTATTGGCAACTTGTTGCTTAACACGGGACAAGGGATGAGGAAATTCACTAGTAGGCCTGACAAACAGGAGACAGATGTTACATGCATGCACAATTCAAAAGCTTTATTTAAAACACAGATAAAGATTAAGATTGTCACAGACACCACTTACGTCCAAGGCATCGTGAAAATTACATGAATTGGTACTTTTAGCGCCTCTGCAACATGCATATGACCTGAACAGGTGCTTGTACGTGTCAGCAGTGTTGATCAAACAAGGTTCTAAAAAGTGTACATGGAACTACCTATCAATAAAGTAAATTTCCTGGCTGCCAAATAATAATTTCAACCAGAAGAATATAGGAAAACACCCTCACATCACTAGAAGACACCTTTTAAATTACAAAAACCTTCAAACGGTATGACGCAAGTATAATTGTATTTTAAGAAAAGAAAACATTACAGAAAATCCAAACAGAATCTAACCATATGCTGGGGGATTGGCAATTATAGCATCTGGTTTAAAGGAAACCATAGTATCTGGATCCGGGTCCTTGCATGCTGGAAGTAAAGAGTTAATAATTTCCTTTAATTGATTCCGCTGAATAGGAATTTCTGAGGGCCCTGATGGCAAGAAGCCTTTGTTCTTGACCATATCTGCATAAAATAAAATATTTGACACAGAAATATATATCATATTGTGAACAGAAATGAAGTACAAAACAACAAATAACAGAAATAAAAAAGAAGAGAACAACAAAACAAAATATTTTTGTTATATTAGTTGCAGCAAATAAAATGGGTAAGACTTTATCCTCTCCATTTTCTTGCAACATTGACTTCCCTTGTAAGAGAACAAAAATTTGACAAAAGGAAGAACAGTGGAAAATAAAAAATAAAAAATAAAAAAAAAAAGAGGGAGGGGTGAACCAGGAGTGATGTCTTTTCCCAACAATATACAAGAAAAATCACAGAAATTGATCTGAGACTGCTACCATCCTCGTCAATTCATGTTTGGACTAACTCAATTCACACACCAACATTTTGTGAAGTATGACATCAATATCTTACAGAAATAACTGTTAATAATTAATCTATGTCAACCTTTATGCAGACTATCGAGGACAAGAGGGAAAGAAATGGAAAACTAAACAATACACTATCATCACAGACAAGTTTAAGAAATTCAGTATGTCATATACTCTTTTCTGTCATAAAATGTTGTTTAAAATGGTATCAGTTAACGGTTGAATAGCAAATGAAGAATACATTTCTTCAATAATACATATACATCTATACATATATATGTATATGTACATGTATGTATACACATACATCTATACACATATATGCACATGTACACACAAACACACACACACACACACACACACACACACACACATCTATATATATATATATATGCATATGTTTATATACATATTTTTGAATATACAGTAAGACCTCTCTATATTGATACTTTATATATAGGAATAACTTCCATGTAGTCATAAAAAATAGTAGTCCCACTTTGGGCCAATTATAAATAAGAATAAACTCCATCTTGTAATAAGGAAAGGAATCCACATAGTAATAATTATATGTATATTGCAAAAATATATATGCTATGTTACATTAAAGAAAGGAAAAGATTCTTTCATTTTGCACAATTGAATGGAAATATTTTCGGTCAATTGAATTCATGTATTAACTTCATGTGGCATGTTTGATTTGTTCGAGGAAGAAGAAAAGGTATCACTTGAATTGGTTGAAGATTACATGGATTGTGTTATACATTAAGAGAAAAACCATAAGAAGAATGCAAATCTTTAGAATTTTAAGATGACTTTACACATTCCCAATGTTACATAGACACGTGTACTAATTTTTCGAAATTTGTCTTATCTCTTTTATCAATGTTTATACATTGTATTTCCCGTACTTCATTAACTAATTATTAATATAGTGCATACTTTACCTTTATATCACTTGCACTAAGGATAAATGAGTCAAAACAATAATTTTTATAATTACACCTCTATTCAATTATAGCATTGTCATAGTTATAAAATTAGTTTGGTCCCAACATTATGACTATAAAGAAGTTATATTGTACATATATTTCAAAGATCGTAAATTCACATACAATAAATTGATGAAAATTGCCCATGTGCCTCTAAAATTAATAAGAAAATTGAACTTTGAGGAGCAGACAGATTTCATACTTGTCTATTGTTTGGGCTCCTTAAAGCTATTTGATGTAGGATGCTAACAAATTTCACATCTCTTTATTGTTGGCTCCTTAAAGCTACTTTATTACCACTAGCTATACATATTTAAGGACTATTTTTATGTTTTGGCAATTTATTTTCATGTAGTTTTTATTTACTCATTTTAGTCACTTCACTAATTAGTTTGGTTAGATTTGATTTCTTTACTAGTGGGCGTAAGATATTTTCATATTGGTTGTAGATTCCTTTTTTCTCTTTTGCTCTATTTGTGTTAAGAGGGTTATATTTATTTACTTATTGATTGTAGATTCCTTTTTCTCTTTTGCTTAGGGGGGCTTGTTTTCAATTTTGAATCAGATTCATAATAATGAATTATCCAAATAGAGAATAAATATATAGATTTTCCCCTATATTCTTCTAATGTTTCTTCCCCTTATTTTCTCCTTTTACTCTCTTCCCAACATATTATTCATATGCTACAGGAATTTAACAACCACCAGCGACAAAAGCCACCACTCGTCAACCATCCAGCACCTGTACTCCAACCATAGAAACTCCACCAAGAAAATCAGAGTCTCGCTCTACAAATTTCTCAAGAAATCCACACCACCATCTAAAGCCTCTTTCAACATCTCTCACCATCCAAATTTTCATTGTAGCTACCAACTTGCAACCATCCATACCACCTAAATTCTAACACCCTTTGATTACTCATTGGTCACTTACCAACCAATATCCATTGCCTGTAGAAGTCATCTAGCCTTCAACAATTTTAGCTATGATACTCACATTAAAGAGATTTGCTATATATTTCATATGCTTTAGTTGCCCGAGTGAAATCAACTAATACGGTGCCTACAAAAGGCTAAATATTGTAACAACTTGACTTCTGTTGATTGAAGTACAAAATCTTCAATTTAATCCAAATTTTAACAGTTGCCAGTCCAAGAGCTATTTTGTTGGGTTTTCAAGTAATCCATGCATTGATCCATACTTATAAAACTCTAAAAGGAAATTAAAGAAGTTCTCTGAGTTTGAACAAAATCATGCGGAAAGGGACGCCTGCAATTTTAACCCATGATATTGACAACCCATATTACAGAGAATTCAGGTTCCTAAATGAAATCATCGAAGGTGGTGCCTACAAAAAGGTTGAAAATTGGAAGTACTTATGGTAGTTGACTGAATCTGAAAAATTGTCCATTTAATCCAAGTTTGCAATAGTTGCCATGTGGTTCTTTAAGTAATCCTCGTTCTGATCCATACATACAAAAGTCTTTTTCAAAAAAAATTAATAAATAAATGTGAAGAAGTTCGGTGAGTTGGAACAATCCTACCCAAAATGAGGCTGACATTTTATTGATCAAATTATTCAAATACATGAATTGAGTTCTCCTGCAATACTCTTCTAAATTTTTTCCCCTTACCTTATTGGTTCTCTACTAATTGGCATCAAGTTGGAGATAAAAATCCTACTCCTTCACAAATGCTAAAAAAAATTAAGTAAAATACAATCTAATCAAAATTAGAAATAAAAATAATTCCTGAAGATGGAACACTCACTATTTCTTCATTGAACATAAAATGAAGGATTTCCCTATTTAAGAGAATAAAAGAAGCTTCAATCCTTTATGCCAGTTACAAGGGGAAACGTGCTTTGTAATATTATCGGAAGGCAAAGGTGCTTAGTAATATTATCAGAATGATTATTATTTTTACAAGTACCATGCTATAGAATAAGATTAACTTAAGTCAAAACTCGAAACAGGATAAGTCAGAACTCAAAACAAGAGGGACAGAATGAGAAACAAACATAACAGAATTTTGATACTTACAGCCAGCAAGAATTTTTGGATCTCCACCTAGAGGGAAAAATTCCAGTCCAGCAGCCAAAACAAAGTCTTTGAAATTTGAGTGAGTAGCTAGTCTAACTCGGTGGCCGTCTTCCTGCAGGCAAATTTTTACCTATATCAACTTGCAATTACATATTTATTGGCACTCTGCTAAATTGATCTTTTATAGTATTAACCCAGATGTCTGGGCCCATAAAAACCTCACATAATCAGGGATAAATCTACCCACAACACTTGATACAAGTGGGATTTGAACCCCTCCATTGCATGAGGGAGCAAGGTGCCTTACCACCCTGCCACCGAGTGGAAAGGCTAACTCCATATATCTATAAATGCTCTCTATATCGCCAATCATATACCTTAATCTGGATTAATCTCAAGAATTGAGGAAAAAAGGTATTAATAAATAGCAAAAACAAAAATGATACCAAAAGATATTAAAGATCATATCTCCTGGAGCCACATAAGAAAAGAAAATAAAAACAAAAGAATTAGAAGCATACAAGTGCAGGACAAAGCCAGAGATATCCAAAAACAAGTTTCTCCAACTGCTAGCTCTTTTCATATATTGTGAAGCCGTCTCTTCTATCAAGAAGAGCAGTTAGAGATTCACACAGTAGTCAAGCAGTGATCATGGAATATGGATGATAATGAACTGGAGATCATAATCACACAGCAGATCAAAAAGCATTTTACTAAAAGAATTATCAAAACCAGAAAATGTATGTAACCTGTAATCGTTTTCCAATTGCAACAAATGGTTGCACATCTCCTCGTGTTCCAACAATAAGCATCACTATTTGAAGTGGAGGTATATCCTGAACATTTTCTTCTTCAACAGGTTCTTTGTCCGAACACTCGTTATAAACAACACCAGTTCCAAAATCAAGGCTCTGTGGTGCAATATCTGCTGGAACTTCAAACTGTACTGTTCCATCATCTTTAACAGTAGCGAGTCGGTTTAACCATTTTAACTGCAGAACTTTTAAAAGTTAATTTTCAAACAAATGTTATAAAGTAGAAAGAAGTTAAATGGTCAATTAAGTAAAGCACTAATAAAAGAGTGACTAATTGACTAACTGTACACCAAAACATAGCATAATCGCCAGTAATCAAACTCTGAAACTGAATTTATGAATACAAGTTAATCAGTTCATTACGCCAACTATAAAAGGAAGTACTGTACATAAGAAATATAACAAGAAAGAAAAAGACTAGCATGCAATGCGGTGCCCACATCTTCTCTGTGGATCCATTAAACAAAAGAACCCAGAAAGAAATAATTACATCATCACAGTACATTTGAAGTCACAAATTCTTTTTAGCTCCATCTCCATAGGCAACATTAAACAAAACCTCAACAACTCATAAACATGTGTCTGGTGGGCGGCTCATATACAACTAAAGAAACAGAAACCTTTTTCAACAAGTCTTCTAGAACTTACATGGATAAATAAAAGACATCTGTGTGGCTAAATTTAACCCATCTTAGCTTAAATTGTACCATGAAAATTGTACCATGATCTATAATGTGGAAATTCAATCAAATCATGTCCTCCAAAAACATGAAAGTAATTCCAAAAACTGCAAACTCTAAACAAGTCAAGTAGCTTGATTATAATTGTAGCAACTCTCTAGAGTGCCTAAATTAATACTCTCTTCCACAAGCAATGTGAGAGAATCAATTTCTATCACATCACTTATCTTTCAAGCAGCTTAATTTGTCTCCTCTCTCTCCCAACAGAAATATTGTATTAATTGTTGCTACTTTTCTTTAGTATTATCAACAAAGCCAAGAAAAAAAATCAATAATAGATTGAAATATAAGTATCATCTGTAATTTATCAAATCTTTCCACCTCAAGACTCTCCTGCTTACCAGAGTCGTGATTTATACTTCCAACTTGTAAGCCTTTTTCACTCCTGTAACAAGAAATACTCATCAAACTTTACACCTTTGCTCATGAAAAATTTGTGTGGCATTGGTTTAGAGACACCTAAACAAGCCACAAAAGATAACTTTTGACACCAGAACAAAATCTAAGGCATACACATCTGCCCTTCACTCAATGTTTACCATCATATGAGCATATGCAAGACAGCCAGGTATTTCTACATCAGAATAATCAGCAGGAGTACGTAACCACTACAGCACTCAACTCAATTGCAGTAGATATCTATTTGACAAAGTATCAAGTATAATTAATAGCTTCAGTTCAAAACAACTTGGAAATAACACAGTTAAAACAAAAGGCAAACGGTAATTTATTCCAAAAGAGCTCCATTTATATATTTCTACAACTCTATTATGTTGAGGTGTTTTCATTTGTGGTATCTCATTGTGCCTTCATTCTTCAAAACTCATTTGCCTTACCTCAAAAAATTCATACCATTAATAATCATAAGATGCCTCATTTCTAGTCTATTTTGTATCCCAATATCAGCTTTCCACTTCTTTAAGTCCCAAAGACATCAATTTTCTATTTCAAAAAATACACCCATACTCTCTGGAATAATCATCAATAAAAATCATTATTTACTAAGAAACACCATTATATTGGACAAGATAAAGACCTCAAAGATTTGAATTTACAATCCATTATGCTCTTGGTCCTATGATTCCCCAATATACAATTTTACAAAAGTCAAATTTCTCAGTTCTTTGACCATCTAACAAATCATAATTGCTTAAAATATCATTGACCCAATACGTAAGTCCAAGCACATAAAACATTGATTCATGAATCTGGACCTGATTAAAAAAAACTACTGCCATGCCAATAACCATGCTATCCAGAAATTCATAAAGGCAGTTAGTCAACGTTCTTTTAATCACAGCGATAAGTACCATTATTACATCTTGAAACTCTACCTTGAGTTGAATAGTTACCATCTTGGAAGTCAAGAATAGTAAACATGCAGGATTTTTCTTCATATCTGATACATGTCACAACCACCAACCAAAGTCCTATCAATTTTTAAACTATGCCGATCCTAACAATTTTACTTGACATATTAGAATTTGATTTGGTCAACATCCCCGTTAATGAACTGATAAGTAATAAACCAGTCTCTATCAGAGAACACATAGCAAGAGCAACCTGAATCAGGAATTCAACTATTAACTAAGCAATCAAAAAGTACGTACAGGGAAGTATTCTGCATGTTGAGAACTGTATAAAATCAGCAACATCATCAATATTCAAGTATTCAATGGTAGCCTCTTTTTTGACTTGTAAGTCTCACACAATCTATTTTCAACGTCTGCCTTGTTACAAACAAAGCCATTTGCCTTTTTTTAACACCAACATTGGAATACCTAATCACCTTATGTACTACATGAATCCTTTCTTCCATTTTTAACTTTTAACTACGAACCACTAGTCTGATCTTCATTGAATTTCTTTTATATTGATTCTTAATTTCCTATAAACAAATAAGGGTTAACATCATCCATCATTGGTATATAGCCCATAAAGCATATTTATCTACAAAATGTACAAAGAAAGATGGCAAAGAACATAATAAATTAAAGCCTGATCCTCCTCGCCAATGTTCACACTTAAATAATTTTGAAAATTTCATGAAGATGGTTATTAACATTATACTTTCTAGCATGCAAAAGCCATAAGACTGCTTCATGTATAATATACAGGGGGGATGCATTTAGTTAGATACAAACTTTCCATTTGAAGCACGATGAGACCTCCAACGTCTTCAGCAGGCTCATGCCATACCTCACCACCTTTTCTCTCTTTCCCTCCTTCTCTTTCTGTTTCGCATACATAATTACGATCAAAGCCCAATCGATCACACTACCAAGACATCATGCTACTATCCTACCAAACTCCCGACCACACTGTACGCACCTTGTCATACAATGCCACCTTATTCGTGAAACACAACCTCATTTAGGCAAACTCAATGAGTGACTTAAATAGACTAAACTCTATTTAATCATGAGAAAGTCTACTCCAAAATTGGATATTCTTGTTGAAAATTTTAGGCCGTAGACATGAGTTTCGTAAAAGTACATTGTAATACTCAAACAAATGTAATTGTGCAATAAAAAAATAAATAAACAAATAAATAAGCAAATTCAGTGGCAGAAATGTTATATAAGGTGATTTCCATGGATTATTCAATTAAAGAAACGAACCAAGATAATAAAAAGGGTAACAAAAGGCTAAAATGATTAGGTGGTGAACCTTCTTCTTGAAAGGAACTCTTTCGTCAAAAAATTTGGCTGCCAATATCGCCAGTTTATTATTATGTCGGCTTTGCCCACGCTTTGTGAGCTGATGATCAGAACTCGAATTTGATTCCATATCAGTAGATGTCGATGTTTCAACAGACGACGCATTTCGTCCTGAAGATTGACAAATCATTTCAATAACACATGATTACAGCATTGTCGCAATTACTAAAATTGAAATTAATATTAGAAAAAAAGAAAAGAAAAACCTGAAGAATCACGAGCATCTCGATTTTCGCCCTCGATTTCCACCTCAAAATCAACGGGCAGTTCCCCCGAAGATTGATGGTCACGATTTTCCATCGATTTTCTTCGATCAGAATCAAAAGATGCGAGTACAACAACAGCAGTGTTCGATTCTGTAGAAAGAATTTGAAGCCTAAAAAGAAAAATGGAATATGCTACGCTGCACCTGCACTGCACTCACGTGCTATACAGATAAGAGGCTTCGTCCAATGGC
>CP135571.1:8428121-8474483 GCA_032401905.1 Swietenia macrophylla
CGTTCGTTATATTTAAATATTTAATTGAGATATTAAATATTTAAATATAACGAACGAGTTCAAAAAATATCTCAACTAAATATTCACGTACAATAAATATATTTATGAAAAATTTATAAATTTAAAAAAAAAATATAGTAATTATATAAAAAAATTTATTATAATAAGTGCACTGTAATACATAAAATTTTATATTAAATAAAAAATATTTTTAAATTTTATATATTTTAATAAATATATTTTTTAAAAAGATGATAATCTGCGCGCGTAACACAAGAAAATTCAAAAAACAAGCCTGCATGTCCGTTTGATAAAAGAAAATTCAATCCTAAGTGTTAAAAATAATTTTGAATATTAAAATGAAAGAAACTGGCTACCGATTATAGTTGTAGTAATAAACCCATTTTTTTGGCTCTTCTTCTTACATTGCTTTTGCTTTTCAGTGTCTTGTGTGTAGCCTTTTGCTCTGCATTTTCAATTTGTTCTCTTTCGTATTACAAGCATCAATCACGTTCCGCAATCACCATAGTTGGATCTATTATATTATTATCTACTGTTTTAGTCTTTCTTTACTTTCTCTCTCTAAAGGACCAAGACTCAAACTTTCTCTCTCTTGAAAAATAAAAAAGCCAATACCAGCAGGGTTTTAATTTTAACTCTTTCTCTCAGAATATCAGAAAACCCTAACAATTAGAATATTTAGAATAAACCCTAACAAAACTTCACTCATTTTTCTATATTTTTTCTCAATCAGTTTCTAGAATATTTGTTTCAAGTTGAATCATCTTTTTCCAAACTGTAGGTAGTAGTTTGTTTTTCTACTAGGCACAAATTTGGTGGGACCCGCCGTCCTTTCCATGCCAATTGAATAATCGAACGCTAACGCTGGGCCCTGTTAGTGGCCATTTGCTGCATGGGGGATGGATGTGATCGGTCCGTTTACGCCCGCCATCACTGGACGGGCATCTCTTCATATTAGCCTTAAAATGGCTCACGCGTCACCTACAAGAGGCTCCTAACCGATGATTTTATTAAGCAACATCGACTGGAAAAAGGCAGCTGAGAGTGAATGCCCGGCCGTGACCACTTCGAGTAGGTGTCAGGAGCTCAGAACACTACACCTAAGCGAGAAATCCGGAAGCTGAAGATTAGGCAGGAGGTGAGAGAGGGAGAGACGAGGTTCTCCTAACAATGGACCAAGTATCAACGAATTCTTTCTAGGAGCGATTGCAATGCCGGAAGAGCCTGGTTGTTGGTCCTGCTGACTTTCTTGCTTTGCGGCTAACAAATGTGGGAGGGCAGATAAAATCTATATGTATTTGCTTTGTTCGAAGAAAATTTTACTCAGGAAAGCCGCAGGTTAGAAGGTCTTTCCACGAAAGAATTTTCCCAATTGTTTTAGTTTAATCACTTAATTTTGCACATGCAAGATGAACCATTTATGCTGAATTCAACATATTGTTGTTGCCCATCAAGCCCACTTCACTCAAATAGGTAAATTTCCCCATTTTGTTGCGACTCATAACTTTTCTGTACGTGGATTCAGTTCGTTTGCTTAATTGTGCTTATTTTTAGGTTCGTTCAATTTTGATGCCTTGTTATGTACTATGGTTTGGATTATGTTTCATTTTATTGCCTCCACGTTACTGTTCTTTATATGGGGTTTAATTGATTGTACTGTTCTGTTTTATTCCTTTTGACTAAAATTTGAAGCTGTTGTGAAAAATTGTGGCATTAAGTTATTTTTATTAATCTAACTATTTATTTTTTTTCTTTGATTTTTTGTTTGACTTATGTGGGTTGCATTGTTGAGAGGCGGCCATGGAAGGGGATAGGGCATATGCAATTTTGGGCTCTCTTTTCTTGGTTTTAGGTTTGGCTTCCTTTTTCTTCTTTGTTTCAATGGAGTAATAAGCCATCATGCATAACATTCTAATAATTCATATCTATTTTTTTCTTTTTTTTTCCTCTTATTTCTCTTTGCTTTCGGTGCTTGCTTTTATGTTTCTAATATTTCTTCCATGACAAATAAATTAAGGTACCCTGAGTAACTTGTGTGTAGTATTGTCAAGGTTAGCATTTTTGAAAGATGATACAATATTCAACTCTATGTCTTTCAACCATATAATTTTATTGCTACTTCATTGCTTTGAACCTGCATTCATTGGATGAATTTGGCAAGTACGTTGTAATTTTTACTTAGCACGTCAGTAGAAAAGTTGGTGTCTCTCAACGTTTTGTTCCAAACTTAAATAAGGTTCTTTTGTTTTGTATTTCTTCTCCTTCATCTCTTATTAATTGCAATTTTTGGTGATTCAAACTAAAAACATGGACATCATATTTGGCCATTTTGAATTAGAAATGATATGAATATACTCAATTGAGATTAGAAAGTGGTGTGGTTTTCACATGGCATGTTTTAGGATTTTAGTGGCATGCAGTTCCAAATTACTGATGCACTCTTCACATTTCACATTTTTGACCATCTTGGAACTCATGGAATTACTTTGGTTTTGGTAGGTTGCTACTTCTTTGAAGACTTCAATGTTGTAGTTTCAACCAGAGAATAGTGAGGATAGGTACTTCAGCCTCTTTTTTTTGGTCACCGGTTCTGATAATCTGGAGGGAATATGTTAGGTATTAACAATAACCTCTATTTTTGGACCTGTCTTTATAAAGATCTTATGCATGGATATAATTCTACAGGAGTTGTGGTATACGAGTTGGTTGGAATTGTCTTGCATGGAGAAACTTAGCAATCCCCAAATCAAGGGTCTAGCTATTTTATATACAAGTAATGTTGCATTCAGATCCATGTGTTTGTTTGATTCATCTAAAATTGATCCAATGGTTGAAATCAATTTTAAATTTTAAAATCAAGAAAACTGGCTACTGGTTATACCCATTTTTGGTTCTTCATTTTTTTCACTTCTTTGCTTTTCAACTTCTTGTATATGCTACCTTCTTCTTCTTCTTCTTCCCCACACAATCAATTTGTTCTCTTTCCTACTACCAACAATAAATGAACCCTAATCTTACAGTGTCCATCTTATTTTTGTCCAAACTTGTGCCACACATTCACACCTGCATCGAGTTTCATTGTTCACCATGGCATCCTGTCGATATCACATCACCTAACCTCACCAAGCACTGCTGTATTGGATGACTTCATTTCATTGAATTAGCTGAAAATGCAAAATGTCGAATTGTGGTTAATATGTTTGTATGGTAATTGGAGTTTTAGATGTTAATAACACATGCAAGAAGTTTGAAACTTGTGTCTTATTTGGAATGAATTGTCAAAAAATACAAATGTTGCTCTTGAAGCCAAACCCTAATCCTAAACCAAACTTTAAATCTCAGTATTGTGGAAATGCATATTTTAGAACCGTGATAGTTATATTTGTATCCTAATTGGTGGATTCATGAAATCAATTATAATCTGTGAAAGTATCAAGTTATAACTTGATTCGATGAGTTATTATTTTCTGTTTCATGTGTTTGGACTAATTTGCTGGGATTTTGATAGTAAGCCATGGAATTATAGTTAGTTTTTATCTAAATCTTGATTTTTTAATTCTAAATTGAAATAAAATTGGAGGGAAAACAATTCCTTGGCTGGTCATAGGATATAGAGGTTTTCGAATATTCATTTACCTCACTTGAGACAAAGGAGAAGTTTTTAATTTTTTAATTTTTTGGAGGGAGAGAGAGTTGCAACATGAATGAGAAGGCTAACGTTTCTAAAGAGCTTAAAGCTAAACACAGAAAGTTTCACTTTGTATAGTCTTGATTCTTCTATCTGGGTTGCATTGGTGGTTTTGAATTTTGATTTGTTTGTTGAATATGATTCACTTTTAAGTAATTTTTTTATTTATGCAAGATTGGAAGAAAAAGAATTTCTGGTTTAAGAGACATAGATTTAGAGATATAAAACGGAAGTATTTGAACAATTTATTCAAACTCATTTCTTTCTTTGCACTCTTTTTATTTTATTTTATTTTTTTCATAGCTTTTAACCTTGATGGTTTTCCGTATCTTCTAATAATTGTATCTAATATGGTGCTGTTCATGCAGATCTTGGATGGCCTCTTAAAATTGCCTGAAAATAGGGAATTTGCTAATTGCAAAGTCAAGTAGATGTCTAGCAAAATATATATTTTGTCTTTTTGTATTAAAGCATACAATGTAGAATACTAAAGATTGGGTAAATAGACAAAAATAAAGATGTTAGAGATTCTTAATGATATTCTTCGATTCTTGTAGGATATTGGATCATAAGTAATATCTTTTTTACATGGGCTGATAAGTTTTTCTTTACCAGGAAGCTTTTGTGTTTGTCGTTTTGCTTCATTTTTTTGTTGATTTAATGTATGCATGGGATTGATGTGGTCGGCATTTAATATTGATGTGGTCGTCATTTAATTTAATTACAAATAAATGTGAAATAATAAATATTAATTTTTGAAGAAAAAATAATTAATACCACCAAAGTCCAAATACTTTAATTAACTTCAATTGAGTTTGTCACTTAATATTGCCAAGTGTGTTGATAGAAATTTTATATTTAATTTGGTTATATTTTTTCGGTCAATTAAAATATCTTAGTGTAAAAATCAAAACTTGTGGACGGTAAAGCCATTGAGTCAAAATAATTAATACAGTTGATCGAAAAATAAATTAAAAATATTAAGACTTCATTGATTTGTTTGATGGGGTGCACAATTTTAGTATCCATATTTGAAATAATCAAAAAATTGGGTATTCAAAATTATTCAAAATAATATAAAAATTAATGTAAAATCATACGTATAATTATTAAATAAATTAAGAAAAATTAAATAATATATATAATAATAGTTATTTATTAACATTATAATTATAATAATAATTTTAATACTACACTTGAATGTTATTTACCAATTTATTATTTATACGTTTATTTTATTATTATTATAAATATACTTCTTTAATTTTAACACTTGAAAATTTAGTTATTTATTTTCAACCTTCATGATTATCATGGATCTAAAATCTTAATTAATATCTTAAATGTTAAAATTTTTAACATAAAATGTGAAGTTGACCAAGATATATTGTGGTTGATATTAAATTAAAAATAACTAAAATTGAATGTATTATGTGTAACATAAAATATCAAACACAATTTATTATTATTATTATTAGTTGTAGTAGTAGTGGTATCATCATTATCATCATTGTTATTATTATTATTGTATTTAATATATAAATTTAAATTGTAAAAGGTTGGTACATTTTATAATTCAAGTAAAGTAATATATATCTATGTTAGAATTAATACGATGACATTAGTAGATTTCTAATTTAAATAATTAATTTTATGCATAATTAACTTTTAATAAATAATTTAATTAAATGAATCGTATAGATATAATCTTATTTTGCAAATAATTACTTTTATTTTAATATATTTATAGTTAAAATAATTCATAAGGATTGCGCACAACCATGATAAAGGGTGTCTATAGACTATAAGTGCATTGTACTTGAAATGGATGCATAAAATTAAAAACATTCAGTGTAAAACTTGAAAATGTTGCATATAGATTCATATAATTATTTATTGGAGTGTATTTTGACACAAATATCTATTCATTGAACTTAAAACAGAAAGGTAAAGAGTTGAAACTAAAATTTTAGAATTTGAAAAGGCATGAATAGAACTTGAAACAAAATAGAGTTGAAACTAAATTTTCAAAATTTGAAAAGGCATGAATAGAACTTAAAACATGCAAATAAAGACTTCAAATCTAATCCAATAGGGTACACACAACCAAGCAGCAAAGTATACATTAATTAAACAATCAACGTGATTCTTGAAACAATTAACGCTAAACTTAAAACGTATTTTTATAATACTTGAAACAAGCAATGTGACAGTTGAAATACCAATACAAAATTTGAAATAAAGATGCACATAGTTAAGTCATCGGGTGTACATCAATGAACAGTACTTGAAATAATCAAAGTAATTCTTAAAATAAGCAACAAAAAATTTGAAATGTATTTTAACAGTATTTAAAACAAGTAATGCAAGAGTTAAAACCATAATGCAAAATTTAAATTAAAGGTACACACAGCCAAACTATGGGGTGTATGTTGATGAATAGCATTTGAAATAATCAACATGATTTCTGAAACAACCAACAGTAAAATTAAAATGTGTTTCAACATACCTAAAACAAGCACTACAAGGATTGAAACCACAACGTAAAATTTGAAATAAGGGTGTATACAGCTATGTCATAGGGTATATATTGATGGACAATACTTAAAATAACCAATGTAATTTTTGAAATAAACAATAAAAAATTTAAAATGTGTTTCAACACTACTTAAAACAAGCAACTTGAGGGATGAAACAATAATGTAAAATTTGAAATAATGGTGCATACAACCATGTCATAAGGTGTACATTGATGAATAATACTTGAAACAACTAACCTGATACTTAAAACAAGTAACAAAAAATTTGAAACATGTTTCAATAGTATTTGAAACAACTAAAGCAAGAGTTGAAATGTCAATGCAAAATTTGAAATAAGGGTGCACATAGTTATGTCATAGAGTGTACATTGATGAACAGTCATTAAAACAACCAATATGATTCTTGAAATAACCAACAATAAATTTAAAACATATTTCTACAGTAGTTGAAATAAACAATACAAGAATTAAAACTTAACTCAAAATCTAAAATAAGGATGCACACAGTTATGTCATGGGTGTACATTAATGAACAAAATTTAAAATAACCAATATGATTCTTGAAACAAGCACTACTTGAAACAAACAACATAAAAGTTGAAACATTAATGAAAAATTTGAAACATGGGTGCATATAACCATATCACGGGACATACATTAATCAACAGTACTTGAAACAGCCAATATAATTATTGAAATAAGCAACAAAAAACTTAAAACATGTTTTAACAGTATATGAAACAAGCAATGCAATAGTAGAAACACCAAATCTTAATTATATTTTCCCAATTTTACCTTTCTTTTTTATATCATGTACTTATTTATTTGCTTGGATTGCTATTTAAGGGGTGGACATATTTGGTTTTATTGGTGAAGATCATATTGAAAAAGTTAGTTTTCCACTAGTGCAGGTATGTTATTCCATTTTTTTACTAGTTATATTGAGAGTTGCATGTGTGATACAGCAAAAGAATTTAAAGCAATCAACTTGTAAATAATTAAATTAGAATGGGGTGATTGTGGTTGGAATAATAGAAAATTATTAGATTTGAAGAAACTTTAGAATTAAAATTTTTAATTTAAAGAAATAGAAAAAAATGCATAAACTAATTATTGTTGTCCTATTTATACTAATCAGGACAAATCTTAATTTTAGATTAAAAACTATTAAAATATTTACTAAATAGGAATAATAAATAAAGTAGAAAATAAAAAATTATTCTTAATTAGTTAAGTAAATACTTAATTAAATAGAAATCCTATAAAAATAAGAAAAACTAAAAAAATAAAAATTCTAATTTGACAGGGATGTTCCTGTATCATTTACCCCAAGTCAAAATAACTTAATTCCAATGAGTAAGTTTTGACATACTCTTCATATATTGCTAGATCAACTAGTTTCAGCTCTTCTTCAAAAATTCATGTGCTTTTATTTGCTTCTTTATCAAGTCATTTTATCAAAAACCGTCTATATGGGTTAACTCGTTTAGATTGAACTTCCCTAACATCTAACACTTCTTAAATAACATCATTCCTTGCAACTGGCAGTTATTGAATTTGAACTTCGAGTGAAGATGAAGCACCATCATATCCATAAAAAGCTACAAGTCCTAAACGTTAAAGACTGAAATGAATTACAACTCAAGAGGTAGCTCAATCAAATAAGCATTTGAATTGATTTCCTTCAACACTTTACAAGGTCCAACTTCTTAGATTTTAACTTGTGATAAGTTCATTGAGGAAAACATTCTTGTCTCAAATGCGCAAGGACTTGATCGCTTTCTTCAAATTCTTGTTTATGACGATATTGATTGGTAGAAAAAGAGTATGCTGCGTTGCTAGCTTTAAGGTTACTTTTACATTTTCATCAATTTTTCAAATGTGATCAGCAAATGCTTCTCCTTCATTATTTATTCCAGTTTTTTGTGGCAAATGCATCAAGTCAAACACATTTTGAGCTTTCAACCGATAAGTAGCCTTAAAAGTTGTCTATTTTGTGCCTTAATTGATGGAATTATTATAGGCAAATTTAACTTTAGATATGACGAAATCCTAAGTCTTAAGGTGTTTTTTTATGCTTTAATTGATGGAATTGTTATAGAAAAATTTAGCTTGAGATATGATTAAATCTAAGTCTTTGTATTGTTCCCAATAAGACACTTTGAAAGATGCCATAAACTGCGATTCACAACTTTCATTTGACCATCTATTTATGGATAACAGGTACGAAAATACTTTAATTCTGTCTTAAATTTCCTCCAAAAGTGCCTTATGAACTTTATACCTCTATGAAAAATAATAGAAGTTGGAACGCCATATAGTTTTACAATCTCTCAATAAAATAATTCAACAATATGAGTTGTATTAGAGGTTTTAGAATAAAGAATAAAGTGTGCCATTTTTAAAAAATGATATATCACATCAAAGATAGAATCATATTCCTTTACAGTTTGTAAAAGTCTTAGAGGAAAATCCATACTCAAATGAATCCACAGTGCATCAAGTTCAGTAAAGAAGTATACATACCTGTGTTTTGTGCACTTCTTTTGCTAAATAGACAAGTTGGACATCTTTTCACTAATTTCTCCACATTTTGGACCAATAATAATGGCACACTAATTTCCCAGCCGTAATGTCCTTTCAAACCATTCCCATGAAATTTTATCATAATTTACTTTTTTAAAGACCTTTCTAGAATGCATAATCGATTACTTTTGAACAAATAACCTTAATGCAACGTAAACAACAATTTTTCAGCTTGTGAGGAATGTTGTAAACCAGCTATTATCGTGCTAAAATAAGGATTAAAACCATATTGATTTTTTTAATTCGTTAAAACATGTGATTTAAGTGCTTATAACTAACAAAAGTGAAGATCGTTTACTTAAGGCATCGGTCATAGTATTAGACTATTTGAATTTATATTTCTACGAGAAATTAAATTTATTAAGGAAAGAACTCCACTTAGCATGTTGATAATTAAATTTTTACTGAAACTATAAATATCTCAAGATTTGATAGTCGGAATAAACCACAAACTCACAGTAAGCTAAATAGTAATGTTAATGACCAATAATTCTTAGCAAGCATAGAATTCTAGGTGATAAGCTAAATAACGTTTTCTAGAATTAGATAACTTCTCACTAAAGATCTCTAAACTTTCCATGCTAGCTAAAGACTACTCCAATTCCTATAGGTGAAACATCACACTGAACAACAAATAACTTCTTAAAATTTGGTAGTGCAATAACTGGTGCTTCAGTCATCGTAATTTAATCACTCAAATTCGCCTTTATTTTTTTATAAATTTTGTTAGAGAACTCATGTCTCATTTGAGATCACCCAATCATACTGATCATCAATAGAGTAAATTAAATTTATATATATTATCACACATGCATTATATGTGTAATATTGCAAGCATAGGAAATTATAATTTCCTCAAGTAATTCTCCTTGACATGAGCACAAGAGCACATAGTATTTATAAATCAAAAAGTTAGCAATTGCATGTATTTCCTTGCCAACTCTGTACATATCCCCTTATTGATAATATTATAATTGTCTAATATACAATCATAATCTCCTTGTGAGTCCTCCTTAAAAAGGTACCATTAATAACAATAACCAATTAAATAATTTAACTAAAATCTAGAATCGATGCACCAAAGCCCATAAAGAAATACAAAAAGTGATCATCTTTTTTTGTGTAAGTAATTGTACTTCGATAAAAAAAAGAGCCTTAAATGAAAAATAAGTCAATAAGATAGTTACAAAAAATTATTTTAGCACATAAGTTAAAACACTTAGTAGGGTTGTACTTGGATTTTCTTTTCTAACACATGACAAGATAATGATAATAATATGTAACTATTATAGCATGTTACTTTGTTAGCCAACTACGTATTCCAATATCACATATACACTATGTATTTCTTCTAGATGTCATCTTGATTGTTTCATAAATTGTAAATCCTACTAGGAACCACAAATTTAACTTTCATTGCAATCAATTTTTAACTTATTTGATGGTGTTGATCTTCCAAATGGTCAATTCAACAACTATAAATTATGTCAATGCAAGTAACACAAAAATATATATCCGTATTAGTCTTAATTGCTTGAACTCGCTATTTATATCTATTTAGGATACATTTTATCTCAAATCAATCTATCATGAATTTGTAAATGGTGAATTGAAAATATTTATTCAATGCCATTATACTTAAAGCACGACATAATTATTGTTTAGTACTATTTGTCCAACACATATATAACCATATACAAAACTAAAGAGTGCATCAACTACTAATAGTTAAGGATTCATTCGCCACAGTTAAATAAAAGATATCAGCAAAGATCAAAATTATCTCTTACTTCTTTAGAAAATAAATAGCTCAAAATAATCATAAGCCTAATATTTTATTTTATTTTTACTTGGCTATCAAGTAAAATAAACTCTTTACTCAATCTATTTTCATTAAACAACCTATAACAAGCTTTTTAAATTCAGTTTAATGGAAGCATATAACTAAAGATAAGGTTGAATCAAGGAATAAACCCATAAGCTCGATTTGCAAATCATGAGTTATATTTCACATTTAATCAAATGAAAATATCTTATAATCTTTGATAACAATTATTAGTTTTGTTTAAAAATATTGATAGTTATAGATCAAAATCTTAAACTAACAATCAAATCACAAAAATATTCATCTAATTGTACATCCAATTGAAAAAGACAGTAACTTTTAACAATAAAATTGGTAGAATATAACAATTTTCAAAGAAAAATGAAATTTTTTGAAAATTACATAATAATGTTCATATATAATGTTTTGAAATTCACCCTTAACTAAAGAAAAGTTTAATTATACTTTATGCAGATGTTTTAAAATAAATACACAAAAAAAAAGAAAATAAATAGAGACAAGAAAGTACAACTTTATGAAGGTCAAATGTTCTTCTTTTTGTTTTCTAGTAGCTTACCTTTATTTGTATCTTGATTTTTCTTTTGTATTGTGTGTTTGAAAGTGGGAATGTGCTCTTTTCATATAGAAGAAGTTATAACTTAGTTTTCTTAATTCTAAGCAATGTAAAATTTGCATAAATTATTTTTTGACTAAAATTTAATGTCTTCTTAAATGGTCAAAATCTAAAATATATATTGTTTTAGTTATTGCAACGACACCTATTTGAATATAATAACTAGCAAGATGCATTAAAAGGTTCTGGATTGCTAATTTCTAATAAAAAAACACTTGCACAATTTGAAGTTATATAGAGAAAGTTATTGTTGTTTTAGTAACTACTGCTTCAGTATCAATCTTAACACAATTAAAATTATTTTTCTTCATTTCTCAAAATGGGACCTTATTTTTCTCTTATTAAAATAAGCTTTCAATGTATTTATAATAAACTTGTTTTCTTTAGGAACAGTTACCTCAATTTTTAAGAAACAAGAAAAATTGTGAAAATACATCTTTTAAGCTTATTTTTTAATCTTTACATATAAAGACATATCAAATATCAGAGCTATCACTCTTGAAAAATCTTTATTTTGTACTAATTTTTAGCTTTTCATTCTACAAAATATAAAGGAATAAAAAATAATCACAAAATTCAAGAACTGACAAAGAAATTTTTAGGACTTAATATAAAAAATAATGGAAAATTAGACACTTAATATCTTTAGTGATGTTCACTATCATAATAATCTTTTACAAGATTAGAGTTATGATATGAAAAATACTTGCCATAGTCATTGTCATTTTGATGAATTAGAGAGAAATGTGGTAAACAAGGATATAGAGGTGAAGAGTCACGTTAAGAAATCGTTTCATACTAAGTTGTCCATTACATTAAAAGTAATGTATCATTGACTTAATTACTTCCATTAGAAAAAGCAAATAGATATAGATTACCACTTCTATTACCACCTTACATACTACATTCATGCATAGATTCTTCAACAAGTATGCGCATCAAAATATGACTCCTTATGCTAACAAATGGTCATTATTGTACTTAAAAATGTGTTTAGCTCATACTCATTCGTAATATTTATTGACAATAAAGGTCTATTCTAGACACCACTTTCATTCTAATATTAAATTTTATTGGATTTATGTGTAAGGTTTTGTACAAAAAGTTTAAAAAAAATCTCAATACTTATATTTTTCAATACATGTTTTGGTTGAACTTTTAATGTGTCAATATATCTCTTTTCTCTGTTTGGTAACAATTCACAATAATCTCCTTAATAAATATGGCTACAATAGCAATCATACCCATGTTAAAAGATAGTAAATTTTATTAAACAAGCACATATTAAAAACACTAAAGTTTGTTAAATTGGACTATAATGCAAAATTTTCAAAATTTAACCTTATTTTAAATAGACATAATGTCATTAATAGTCTACAAATAATAAAGATACCAATAAAAATTTTTGAGAATCAAATTGAAAGATTTTCCACTTGCACTTTTTTGTAAGGATGCCACTTCAAATTATTGTGTTATATTTGTGTCGTGTCAAATAATGATCAATTAGATTATAATTCATTTATTAATCATGTTAAAGTAGTTATAAACGAATATGATTTGTTTATTAAACAAATAATTTGAAGACAGTTCATTGAGACAAATTAATAAATGAGTTATATTCATATCAAAATACAATTCATTTACATACGATTAGATACCATTCATTTAAATATAATTATCATGTGATTATTTAAAGTTCAAAATTTTAATTTAAAAATAACTAAAATAAATTTTGAAAGCGACAATAACATTTTCCAACATTTATAGTAAATTTGAGGTATCATAATCTAATATTCATAACAATTATACAAAAATAATAAAAAAAACTAAAAATCATAATCTTATAAACTATACAATCATTCTATATCTATTCAAATTTCATCAACTTAAACTATATCATCTTTAATAAGCTCAAATTTTAAATTTTCTCCAAAATAACAATTAACAATATAAACAAACCAAGTACCGTACACTAAATTATATCATAAACCCTATCATAAATAGTAATAGTATAAATAAATCAAATACCATACAAAATATTATCATTCATAGACTCAAATCTCAATTCTCTTAAAGTAATAATAACATTAACAATGTCATCATTCATAAGTTTGAATTTGGATTGAAAATCTTATAAATGAATTTTAAGAAATAAGTAAAAGTATGTAAAATAAGATAAACAAATAAAGTGAAATAAAATTTAAGTGATAGATAAACCTATCAGTTATCATGATTCACGAACAATCACAAGAAATTGCATTGTTTTCTACATATTAAGAACTATTAACATTTTAAGTTTATTATGTCTCAAGGAAAGTTATTCAATTTGACAGTGTTGTTTTTTTAAAATAATAACAAAGAAAATAATTTAAATATTACAATTTATAAGCTAAAAAAATATAATTAATTATGTAAAATTTAATTACCACTATCCTATTCAACCAATCTCTTTTACAAACTAATATCTCCATTGTATCTTACTTAAAAGTATTTCGAAATTGATCAAGTACCCAATCACCAATGTTAAAAGCTGACTCAAATACAACAATAGATATAAGAATACTTCAGATGTCAAGAGTCATGGAAATAATGTTAGGATAACGAAAATCATTTCCTTTCTAAAAGCGAAGATGTTTTAAGTTCATATTTTTATACACTCATGGTTCATGCAAACAAAGCTCCAACTGAGTGTTTTGAATGCCGGCATGATTTATACTCTCAAAGTCATCAAACTTCTACAAGATATATTATTACATACAAATTATATTTAAGTAACATGCAAATATCAAATACTTTGAATGTAAAAAAACAACTATAAATTTTACTTTTAATATATCCACATTCTTATTAAATGCAAAATCTTCACATGCCACACCTGAACCAACATGTTAAAACGATTTAGACAAATTAACCATATACTTATTAAATAAAGAAAATAGTTTCCCCTAATATAATTAAATTTTATCATCATAAATCTTTTTTATATGCAAACTTAATAAATGATATATTGTATCAAGGATCCAAATTTAAGAGCAATTGCTAATATGGTAAAAAAATTCAGATCAATACTCCAAAAACTTTGTTATCATTTTTTGTGTTATATCCATCATACAATCATCCTTTCTTTCAATCCAACTCTTCAAAGTCATATTAGCCACAAAAATTTTAGAAAGACACAAATTTAAAGTGGGATACTTAATATTGGAAAAAAAATTCTAGTAATTTCATAAAAAATGAACAAGAATTTACTTTTTTTTTTTAATTTTTTTTGCCATTTACCTTGGAAAGGATAATGATTGTAATTAAAGGCACTTAATTGAAAAACGAATATAAATATCATAGTTGAAGCATTATTTAGAGTCAATAAAAATACTTTTTTCTCAATTATCCAATTACATAACATTAAATATATCTTATCAATTAATCCTAGTACGTGGAAATGACATAATGTAAACATTTAACACTATTTTTATCATACTCGGTCCATAAATTTGAGTATGTAACAACTATCACACATTTGCGAGAATTACCTTCCACTAGTAACTCATACAAACGTATAAGACATATAGTATTATATATACATAAAATCACATAATACATATATAATATTTACAAACAAAATATTTTAAACAACTATGTAATGTTATAAAATTTTTAAATCTTTTCTACAACATTTTCTTACATATTCACAAAGAATACTATATAACTAAATAATTCTCTAACAAAATGCCTGCCACAAAGTTAATTGTCTAGGGTGTGATGACCTATGACCTATTAGAAGCTATCTAATCTGAAAATATTTTTAAAATATAAAAGAATGAGTAATAAATCAGTGAATAAATAGCTGATAGTGAATCAAAATTTTAATATAAAAGTAAGAGTATTATATTTAAAAATATAACAATTCATAAAATTTTATTCATTAATTTATATTCATACAAGTCATCGAAAAATAATTTTATATAATATATGTGGATAATTCAATAAAAATCTAGACTCGTTTGAAAATTATTTTTCAAAATATTTTTCAGTGTGCTTCTGGTAGACATCTTAAGTTTGTTAATGAATTATTTTATATAATCATATAAAAATCAGGTTATTGAACCCACTCGTTAGCGTTAACCTAAATAAAAGGTGCAATGTCAGACACCAATTATATCCAGTGGTAACCTTTTTTTTATCCCATATTAGGGGATAAACGAGAAAATATGTAACATTTTTCTTACCCCATTCTGCAAAAAAGGTGAAAATGCTTATATATAAACATAAATATAAATCTGTGTACAACCACTCTCATAATCGAATACTTGCACTATAATCATAAATCGTGAAATCATAAATTCATATCCACGTCATATGCATTAAACTATATATCCACCGGTTCTGCATACAAATTCTCAAAATATATTTTCTAGTAAATTTACTCTCACTCTAATATTTTTAAATTTATATTCATGAAACACTCATAAATTTAAATTTTATAAAATAATTAAACATTTAAATTTATTTTATCAAAAAGCATTAAAAATAAACTTATCTTTATAAAATATTTAAAATTTATATTATTAAAAATATTGAAAAATTCATTCATTTACCTACAATTTGTAAAAGTTAGTACTTCTAAATTTAATCTCTCTACTGAGTCGAACCTCTCGCTACTATATCACTATCTATATAAAATTTATTCACTCATAAACTATTAATATATTATATTTATTTTAAGTATGTGATTTTTATGAAATGTATATGTTTCTAGTTGACGTTTATTGAAGCATTTAGCCATAGATTTTATTTACATACTAATACTATTTCACCTTTATATCTCTAATACTTAACTTTTTTATGTCAATTTATAGAATATATCTTATCAAATTTAATCATCAAAAGTTATGTAAAATAATTCACTTTTATCAACAATTAGCCCCCAAAATTTATGCTATTTCTATAAAATAGTTACATATTAATTCTTTCCTAAATAAAATACTTTATATTCGTTATCATATCAAACTTCTAACACAAATTTTTTATACTCAAAATATACACTAACATAACAATAAAATTCACCCAAAAGCAATGAAATTGCCATATGACATTCATACCAATATAATGCGTTAATTTTCTTCTAATCATTACTAAACATATAATTTTTAATCTAAGAAAAATATTATCAATAAATACACCAAATAGACCTATAAAATCAATATTTCATATTCGAAAATCTATCTCCAATTTTCTCCCAAAATTTCAATCATTTAAGTACTCCAATAATAGCTATACATACTTCATCATTACCATTTCACCTCAATTATCATATGGCATAAATAATTTTTATTTAACATAAACATATAATCATCTACATATCCCTAACAAAATTTAAATACCAATATGATCATCAATTCATAATTCTTTTGCTATACATGCAAACAATAAACAAGCACACATATACACCAAATTTTAGTCACCCTAAATTTTTTTGAACTAAATATTCATTTCATACTTCTTACATATTTCCAACATGATTCTAAACTTAAAATAAAGTTGAAAAAACTCATCAAAATCTTTCTAACTAAGAGTCTACTTCCTTGAAATTTTTCTCCAATGATATTGATTGGAATTAAGAATTTTTCTAGGTATTTATAGTTTGTTTCTTTGTTGATTATACTTATAAGATATTTCTATACTTTTTCTAAGTTGTTTTGGTGGTTCTTTAATAGTAAGAAATGAGAGAAATGGTGGAGGAAGATGAGAAAAAATTGTAAAAATTTGTAGAAGTTAAAATTTAGAATAATAAAGAAAATGTATAAAAAAAATGCCTTAAATACACATTTTTTACGACCAATCATAATATTTGGACTTATATATCAATATATAATTAGGTTACTAATAGAATAGATAGTAAAATTACTAATTTGCCTTTGATTAAAGGTTAAAAAAATGAAGAAATTTGTAAAATTTAGGCTCATAATATATTTGGCTCATTTTAACGTTTATTCTTATCAAAATGTAAAATTTCAAAAATAGGCTTAATGAAATTTGCATTTATATTTTTATTTCTAATAACTAATTTATTAACAAATTTATAAAAATATCCTTGTAAAATCATATGACTACTTTTAACACTTTTACAACATAAATGTATCCTAAAATCATGAAATTTGCCATTTAAGTATATATAAAGAAATATTACATATCTTATACCTTAATTACATATTAATTAAGTATGCATATGGTCAATGTAGTACTTTTATGTGTGCAAAATATCATAACGTATATTGAATGTATATAAAATGCATTTAAAAAGGTTTCAAGGATTTAATATGGGTTCTATAATTTTCTATAATCTATATTCTTTATCAATTAAATGTGTTATCAAACTCAATTACCTATACATGCTTATGAAAGTTTATAAATAAGAAGCTAAACATATTCTACAAAAAGTTTTTCTAATATATAAATTATCTTCTCTTTTGCACTTCCCTACATATTTAACACATTTGATTTTGTAGTATTTTTGGATATTATTGGCACTTGTTTTTCTAAATATTGATAATTTTCTTAATACTCTCATACTCAATAAATTAAAAAGGTAAATCATGTATGACTAAAGCATTAAATAATAATTCACGATACACATTAGGATCAAACTTAGGAACATAAATTGACATAAACCTTTCACTTTGATCTATAATTATTTGTTTAGAATCACATGGCATAGTCAATTTAGGACAAGATGCGCACACCCACATGCATGCACATACATATATATGTGCAACTTCTAAAAATCAAAAGTAGTAAAAGTAGAAAAATGATGCTTTGATCAACAAAGGCAATTCATATATCTAATAATCACTAAATGTACTAGTCATATTACTAGGCATGAATTTGTTAGAATAAGTTAATGGATATTTGCATGTGTAATGAGTATAGTAAGCCAGTTATCAAAGATCCACTACATGTTTTAGATGGCCAATAACAAGATCAAAATCAAAGAAAATCAAGGAAGTTGTGCAAGGACTTATTGCAAGTTTATCTAGTAAGACACAAACATGCAAGATGGGCTTGAAAGAGGAGGATTCAACCTTAATTCATGCGATTCAAGCTAAAGAAAATGTAGCCTAGCATATGTGTGGCATTTAAGGTGCATGTGATAGATATCAAGGGGTTGGATATTAATGGAGATTGGGCTGTAAACAAGTGTTTAAGTTTATGTTTTCTTTTATTATTTAAGTTGAACATTAAGGCTCATACATGTGAGGTTTTATTTAAGCAGATTTGAGCTTGATTTGATTTGCTTTATTTTTTTTTATTTTATTTCTCTAAAAAGTAGCTATTATTTGTTGATCAAATCTATATTAAAGTCATTAATGCATTGTAATGGACAATTAATAGACGTGATTGACATTTAAATTGAAGCAATTCAATTTTCTCTTCTTGTTTTTGAATAAACTCTGAATTTATTAAAGGAACAAGTCCATATGGTGATCTTATTTATGTTCTAAGATCTTGAAACAAGTTTTCAATGGTTCTAAATTAGTTTGGAGCTTAATTTTTAGGCATTCTTAGGTGTGTATCAATTTGATAATGGGTTCAATGGTTTCTAGTCAATAGGTTCACATTAATGTGCTAAAAGGTTTCGCACATGAATTAAACTTTCCAGCTTCGGATTTAATTTGCTCATTGTTGATTATATTTTGGCCAAGACTTTTGAGTGGAAAAGTCCATTATTGATCAACTCTGGGTACAATTTTAGAACATCGGTAAATTCTTTGAAAAGTTCAAAACGTGTGTACTTTGTTGTATGTCTTTATTTGTTGTGTTGTGGCTAATTGACATTTTTTGAAAATTATTAAGTACTCATACCCCCCAAATTAATTAAATAATATATTTTTCAAAAGAAATTCTAATGGAGCAAGCGAGAACATGAGAATATAAAATTGGAAGAGTATTAATTCAGGTCTTTTTAAATGAATCAACATTGTATTGTTGAGTCTTTCTCGATTAGTTGATATACAAAGACTTAATTAATTCTACTTTTAGACATGTAAAAGTTTCCATATGGGTTTTACCTATATTTGTTTAAATTTGTCAAAACTTTTGTATGAAATCATTCTTTCTACCTTCAAATTCATATTTTTTTTTTATGCCCATTGATGAAAGATTGAAATGCTTATAACATCTATTAAATATGAAAATGAGTTTATTTATGCATTTCTATAAACACATGGAATGCCAAATAAAACATATATCACTTATGAGGGGTGATGAAAATTTGTTCAATTATGTGAGGAATCCACAATTTACACCACTAAAGTAGGAAGCACAAGCTTGGCCGAATGGATAGAAGAGAGAGTTAGGTTTTTCAGCTCTTTTATGCATAATTTGGTAAAGTATGCATACACATATATATACTTAAAAAAATCCAATCCTTTCCATTCTTACCCTTACTTTTTAATAAAGATATAAAGGTGCATGGACAACATGGTAATCAACCAATAATTTTCATTTCATGCATTTAAATCCATGTACTTGAATGTAAAATATTTAATTAACTTTTAACTAAATATAATTAAGTATATATACATGGATTTATGTGCAATTATTTAATAATTATACATTTACATTTAGGTCCTAACATAATCTATATTATCAATATGACCATGTGATTTACAATAAATTATATTTTAATACAAAATTAAGAAAAGTCTTTAAATACTTTAAAGAATTCATAAATATATGCAATACTTATATAAATTTATTTCGAGTTAAATATTATCTCAAAAATGCTAGCCTCGCAATCAATAATATTTTTTCTCTTAAATATTTCTCATTGTTTTTAGTTATTGGTATGACTTTGTAGGTTTAATGTGAAATAAATGTGAACTCATTCCAAACTTTTTAGGTTTTCGAACTATTCAAAAGTTTAACGACTATGATTAATATTTAGTGATATACCATAGTTTCTAAACTATAATGAAGTCGTATTTCATCAAACTTCATCCTAATTGTACATACTATATGAATAAAATTTTTCTATCATCCAATCCTAATCAAGTAAAGATCTATGGTATATCAAAATTTTATACCGATATAAATACGAACTATTAATTAATATACATTGAATTTGTCATCACAAATTTTTTTATATGACTTTTAATTATTCTGGTCAAAAATTTATTATTTTAGCTATTTATTGATACTATTTAGGAACTCAAATCTTGATTGAATTAGCAAAAATTTTAATACTATATATCAAGCTAACGAATCCTATCTTGACCATCATTCATTTACAAACGTAAACAATACATGACTAAATCACATGCAACATTATTCATTTTCAAATATCGTGCATCACATGATGCATGATTTATCATGCATCTTGAACATCATTTATTTCCAAATTTATTAACTCTAATTAGTCTGATATTTATATACTATATGAATTATGTGCATCTACACTAAATTCGATTATGATACTTCAGGTCCAACAATAATATCACATACTAGTATAATTATACGATAAATTATTAACTATATGCAATATCACATGATTTATCATTTGTGTAGTCATGTTCGAAAAACTAATTCTCCAACTATTTAATTCATACTAATGTTCTAATAATATGATTATTACATTACTCACACTAATATTATTTAATGATGTTCATTGGAGACATTCAGTATCCTACTATATGATATAATTACCCATTCAATATCACTTCTGTAGGGAATATTTTTAAGAATTTTATTTAACTATTAAATAAATTATTAAAATAATTCACAAATATACTTTGTTTATATATATGACTAAATAAAGAAAATAATATATATTTGTGAATAAAAATTTTTTTCTTTCATTAATATATATTGTATATATAAGACAAAATATTTTTAAAGTCAATAATACGAATGACTTTTATAGTATATCCTAACAATTGGATCACTTCAAAAAGACAAATATGACATAACAATACAATAAATAAGAGAAATTACTTGCAATCGTGCAAAAAAAAAAAAAAAAAGATTAGCAATAGTTAACATAAAGCTCGTGAAGCAGAAGGAGGGAAAATGATGTGGAGTTTCGCAGTGAGTTAATAGATAAATTTTATGAAAATGAAGTTATGAAACTAGGATTTTGAATTTTGATTTGTCTTTTTTCTTTAAATGTTAGATTATTGTCTTATTCTTATTAGGCTAATATTAAATTATGAACTTTGGCACTGAATTTGAATTTCATTTTAAGGTTTAGCATTGAATTTTCGTCAAATATTAAATTATGTAATTTTTTATTTTTAATATCTTAATATATATATATATATATATAACAATTTTAAATAAATATGTATTATAAACAAACACGTTTGTGATTTGTGTTTTAAATGAATAAATGAGTGTGATAGTTCAAATACGAATATGATACAAATATTAAATGAGTTATATGAATATGAAATATTTTTCCATTAATGTTAATTTTTTCAAATTCAAATCCAATTTATTTACTTTAAATTCGTGCCAAATAATCATATCATAATTCAATTAAACAAAAAAATTGCATTTGATATGAACATTTTAAACTCGCATGTGTTAAAAAAAATTAATATTGAACTCATATCAAACTCATCATAGGTTTGATATTCTATTATTAAATTCATTTAAATAAGTATTTAATATTTACGGATATTCACAAATTTTTATTGAATTTTTTTATATTTTTAAGTATACTTATATTATTTTTAAATATTAAATTTAAACTTATAAATAATCTAACTCTTTGGGACCAAAATGTCTATACTTATATTATTATTAAATATTAAAGTTAAACTTATAAATAATCTAACTCTTTGGGACTAGAATGTAAAATTTCAAAGTTTGATAAACATGGACTAAACTATAAAATTTGAAAACTAGTTTCAAAATATTACATTTTATTGCCTATAAGGTTGATTTCGATCACACTGAATTCCACACCATTTTTAAATATTTTTTGGTCATATCAAGTAAGGTACAGCTACCAAATACAATTAAAACACAAAAAATAAATAAAGTACAAGCACATTCAACCGATTGTTGACAAAAAAATGCAAATAAATTATCAAAAATTACCTAAAAAGAGGGAAAGTTTTAAGAGAGAGATAGAGAAATGTGTATAAAAGTAAATGTTTGGATAATAGTAATAAAAAAATAAAAATTTTGTTTAATTTTATTGTGTTGAAAGTATTTTCATTCAAAAATAAATAAATTGATTGGTTAGTTTATTAATAATAATAATAATAATAATAATAATAATAAAGCAATCTCGTGAATTGGAAGTCAAAAGTGGTGATTTTAGAAAATTTTCCTAGGGTAAAGTGGGCTATTATCAAAAATTGAAATATTTGAAGGAAAAAAAAAAGCCGATGAACTTAATCAATAGAGATGGCAAAAATGGCAAATAGGCAAATAGGCCAGTCCAACTTGACCCACGAAATAAAGCCTACATCAATTTGCCGGCTGGGTCAAGTTTGCACTATTTACGGGCTAGGATGGGTCAACTTTCATAAAAAGCATAACCCATATGTGCCCCGCAAGTCCTAAATTTGGGTCAACTTGCAAGCTTAAATAGGGTCGTTCTATTTTAAAATTATTTAATATATAAATAAATTAAATAAATAAAATTATTTATATAAATTATTTAATATTTATTTATAAAATATTAATTTATATAATATATATATATATATGTATATATGTTAGTCTAGGCCGACCTGGTTTGTGATAGACCTAAGCTTAGCCCAGGCCCGCAATGGGCTCTTATGTGGGCTTGTGCCGGGTCGGTCCGGTTCGAGCCGGCCATTCGTTTTTCACATTTCAAACTGCCATACGGCCAGAAGCAGTGTCACAAATAAGCCGACGCTTGCCCCCAGCAACCAGTGCCACGCAGTGATCGGCATCGGCTGCTGTCAATCCAGCTAAGTTTTCACCCTCGACTCCCCGACACTCAGTTAGCCGTCTCAGCCCACGCCGGCTTCTCTCATACTTCCAGAAGGTATTTCTTTCTTCCGGACGTAATTTTGAAGTCTCTATACAGAAATAACTAGAATTCTATTATAAACAGAATCGGAATCGTCTTTGTCCGTCAGTCTAGTAGCTACTGGTGCCACGTACTCAAACAATATCTTAGAAACAGATGGATAAGAAGGAAGAAAATCGTGAAGTAGAAGAGCAGGTGGTGAACCCGTGGGAGGTGTCAGCTTCAGGAGGGAAAATCGATTACGACAAACTCATCGACAAATTCGGTTGCCAAAGGCTAGAGAAGTCGCTGATAGACAGAGTTCAACGACTCACTGGTCGCCCTCCTCATGTTTTCCTCCGCCGAGGCGTCTTCTTTGCACACCGGTTTGTTTCTTTCTCTATTTATATTTGTATGTTTGTTTAATTTATGAAATGAGTTGTTTTATAGATGTGATTTAAAAAAAGGAAAATGGGGCAGGGATTTCAACGAGATATTGGATGCATATGAAAAGGGAGACAAGTTTTATCTGTATACGGGTAGAGGCCCGTCGTCAGAAGCTTTGCATTTGGGGCACTTGGTTCCTTTCATGTTTACCAAGTGAGTATTTTTCTTTTTTATTTTCAGCTATACTACTAATTCACGAGAATCAAGGCATAAAATTTATTTGTCTTATTAAATTTGATAATTTTAACAACATCCAACTTGTCATAAGCTACATTTTAAACTGCAATGTGAAGTTCTTTTAATTACAGCAAAATAGTAAAAGCATTTCTGTCCTTCAGATTGAAATTTGCATGTGGTATTTGGGAAATTTGTGTTTTCATGTTAGCTGCTGAAATTTTTACCATTTACATAATCTTTGACGGATTCTGATTTCATGGATTTTAAATGTTTATACTTTTGCCATGGGGCAGATCCATAAAGCTGCAATGGTTTGAGCATTTGATGACGGTTTGAGTTCTAAAAGCTTGAAAAATTGGAAGTCACATTTGATAAGCCTTTTTGGAAAGTGTTGGAGGAAACGTGTATATTAATGATCTGTTTTAAAATAATTCAAATTGCGAACTTTGTTTACAAAATAATGGATTGTTCAATAAATGATGGCAACTAAACCAATTGTTGGGTTAGTGGGAGTATGGATAGACTAGAATATAAACTATGTCAGTGTGATGAATTGGAGACAAAGTCTTTTGGTAGTATTCAAGTAAAATTTGATTTTAAAGTTCTTACGGGTTGCAAATTTCAACTTGTTATGGCTGTATGGGAAGAAATTGAATTTGAGGTAGGAATTTGTAGGGGCTTGCCAAATCTATCTATGGTCAGCATTGGTCTCTCTCTTTCTGCAGTGATAAGAGTTGATTTTGTTGAAAGGAACTTATTGATATTTCAATTATTAGGTTTTTGAGGAGTCAAACTTCTTTAAAATAATTTATGGTGTCAAGATGTTTACTGCCCCCTTTTGGTCCTATCAAATAATTTTATTCTTAAATTCTAGTACATGTGTGGATGTTCTAATTGATGATATGCATGTTTGGTTTTCTATTAGAATTGTCTTGACACTTCCATCAACAACCTAATGGTGTTATCTCTTTGTTTATGATGATACGTAATGTTTTAAGTTGTTTCTTGTCAAGATTAACTGATATTGTTCTTTTCAATGACCGGCATGTGTCTTGGCTTTTGCACAAATGCGAAGTAAAAATTTACAAAGGACTTATGAACGGTGTCTATTGTCTTTTCATGTGAACCAAATATATTTTAGTTGACGCATTAAAATGTGTGATAATGTGTGCAGATACTTGCAAGATGTCTTTAAGGTTCCTCTTGTTATACAACTTACTGATGATGAGAAGTGCATGTGGAAAAATCTTTCTGTTGAGGAGAGTCAAAGACTTGCTAGGGAGAATGCTAAAGATATTATTGCTTGTGGTTTTGATATAACAAAGACCTTCATCTTCTCTGATTTTGATTATGTTGGTGGGTAAGTAATTGGATTTACTTTTTCAGCATATTTTACAATTTTTTTTATATTGTTTATGTGGTTGATAACCAAGCAACTTAATCCAAAGTTTAGACTTACAATCGGTTGTTCTTTGAATGAATGATAAAGAAACTGGAAGGAAATCTGATTTAGAATTGTCCTTGAAATAATGCAAAAATAGTTTGGTTTTGGGGAAAAAGATAGCTGAGATATCTGTGGGCTAAAATTGTGAATCAATGTAATGGTGTATTAATGATGTCAAGGTTGATGTTATGAGAAATTGCTTTGGTGTTTTTTAAGTTGAGGGTGCAAATTTTGGTCTGTTAGCTTTTAGCTACGTTCCAATAGCCTGAGTTCTGTCAAAAAGCAATCTTTCATCAACAGTCCCTCCTACACAATTAGAATAATTTTCTAAGTGTTGTCTGAGTCAGTAATCATACAAAAGAAAACCCAACCCTCATAGATTTTATTTTTATGAGGAATCAACTAGTGAAAGCAGTTGACTGGCCAATTATGTCAGCTAGTTGCAGCGAAGCAATTTACTTTGCTGAATCAGATGGTGAAATAGATGGGAGGTGGTTGTTTGGACCTTATAGTCTAGCATGCTAGTAGGTTTTCTAGTTTCTAATTTTGACTGAATTTGTTTGCATGTTGTCCAAACATAGTTAAATATATATCAAAGTTGATATGGTGGTAAAACAAAGAATTCCTAGAACTGTGGTGACAAACGATTCAAGCAGCATAACTGAACTTATAGTTTGGCAGAAATGTGATTGTCTTCAGACAACATCCATTGGGGAAAATATTCTTATTGATTGTGGTGAAATGAAAAGTTATACCTATTATTGACGAATTTCAGTTCGTGGTGAAATGAAAAGTTATACCTATTATTGACGAATTTCAGTTCTGAAATTTGTTTTGTACAGTAGCAACTCTCAATCATTTTCTCAAACCTAGCTGCACGTGTTCTCCCATAATTATTTTGCTTAATACTTGTGCTGTCTGACTAAATTTATGCAAGCATTTTCTGTGCAGTGCCTTCTACAAGAACATGGTGAAGGTTGCAAAGTGTGTCACGTATAACAAGGTAAACACTTTTTTCCCTGTTTTCTTTTGCAAATTAATTATGTCTTCTCTATTTTACCCTTTCTCTTTTGTATCCTGTACTTATTTATTTGCTTGGATTGCTGTTTAGGTGGTGGGCATATTTGGTTTCACTGGTGAAGATCATATTGGAAAAGTTAGTTTTCCACCAGTGCAGGTATGTTATTCGACTTTTTTACTAGTTACATTATGAGTTGCATGTGTGACATAGCGAAAGAGTTTAGAGCAATCGGCCTGTAAACAATTAGGCTAGAATGGGGTGATTGTGGTTGGAAGAATAGAAAATGATTAAATTTAAAGAAACCTTAGCATTAAAATTTTGAATCTAAAGAAAAGAAAAAAAAATGCATAAGCTAATTATCATTGTCCTATTTATACTAGTTAGTGCAAATCTTAATTTTAGACTAAAAACTATTAAAATCTTTAGTAAATAGGAATACTAAATAAAGTAGAAAAATAAAAGCAATTATTCTTAATTAATTAAGTAAAATACTTAATTAAATAGAAATCCTATTAAAATAAGAAAAACTAAAAAAAATAGAAATTCTAATTTGATAGGGATGCTCTTGCATCATTCACCCCAGGTCAAAATGACTCAGCTCCAGTGAGTAATACTTGGCATACTCTTCATATATTGCTAGATCAACTCGTTTTAGCTCTTCTTCAAAAATTCATGTGCTTTTATTTGCTTGATTACCAAGCCACTTTATCAAAAATCGTCTGTATGGGTTGCCTCGTCTGGATCGAACTTCCCTAACATCTAACACTTCTTAAATAACATCATCCTTTGCAACTGGCAGCTTTGAACTTCGAGTGAAGATGGAGCACCATCAAATTCATAAAAGGGTACAAGTCCTAAACATTAAAGACCAGACTGAATTGTAACTCTTAGAGGTAGCTCAATTAAATAGGCATTTGAATTGATTTCCTTCAACACTTTACAAGGTCCAAACTTTCTAGATTTTAGCTTGTGATAAGTTCCTTGAGGAAAACATTCTTGTCTCAAATGCACAAGGACTTGATCACCTTCTTCAAATTCTTGTGTATGATGATGGTGATTGGTAGCAAAAGAGTATGCTGCGTTGCTGGCTTTTAGGGCTGCTTTTACTTTTAATGAATTTTTCAAATGTGATCAGCAAATGCTTCTCCTTCATCATTTACTCTAGCTTTGCGTGGCAAAGGCACCAAGTCAAGCACATTTTGAGCTTTCAACCCATAAGCAGCTTCAAAAGTTGTCTTCTTTGTGCTTCAATTGATGGAATTATTATAGGCAAATTCAGCTTTAGATATGACTAAATCCCAAGTGTTAAGGTGTCTTCTTTGTGCTTCAATTGATGGTAAGCTTTTCGGCACATCCTCACTATCTAACGCTTCTTATTCCTTCAATAACTGTTGGATTTCAAAGGGATATTGAGGTGATTTTCCAGCTTGGTCACTCTCGGTTGTTTTGTTTACCAAAGCATACATGATCCCCATCTCACTATTTTCAGCTTCAAACTTTTCAACTATCACATACCCATTTATTTTGCTGGGTGTAAAACTTTTAGTTATCATTTATTTTCCGCTTCTTTAAGAGGATGCAAAGTATACCTTTTCTTGTTCTTGTAAAATGACCTAGTTTTAGGCTATCTTATGATCCATATCATGGTCAAATAACCAAGGTCTTCAAACTAGAATATGTCCAACATCCATCAGTACAACGTCACATAAAGCTTCATTTTCCAAGTTATATCCTATGGTGAATTTCACCAAACATTGATAAGTGACCTGTATCTCATGGTCTTTTTTCAACCAGCCCACTTTGTATGGATGAGGATATTTGATTATAGGAAGTTTTAATTTATCCATAGCCTCCTTAGATATAATGTTCTCCATGCTTCCTCCATCAATGACAAGATTACAAACCTTACCTCCACAAATAGCATATGTACAAAAAATATTATGCTCCAATCTTCTTCTTCATCTTTGATTATTGTTGTCACACCCTTTGTACCACCAAAGACTCACCTTGAGCTGGATGAACATCAATTTCCTCTATCTCCTCATCATATTCATCAAAAACTGGATCTAATTCTTCCTTAAACTCGGCTAAATTCACCTTCTTTTGTGGACAAGTGAACGACATATGTCCTTTCTCTCCACAAGTGGAACAATGGACTTGAGAATTACTCCCTCCTTTAGCTGCAGATGATCCAGCGTTATTTTGTGCACCATAAGGTGCTCTACTTTTTCCTTCATCGCTCCTTTAAACTTTGGTGCACCCCCATAGATCATATTAGTTGCAACAACCTCCTTCCAATTCTGTTGGCCTGTTTGATGCCCACGTCCAACCCAAAATTATTTTGCCAATTGGTTCTGTGTACAGGTTTTCTAGCATTATAATGCGAAACTCGCTTTTCAGCTGCTAAAGCAAATTGATGAGTGTCCTCAATAATGTGTAAACAAACTATTTCCATATCATCTGTAATAGATCGTTTCAAACCAGTACGGTAGCAAGAAATAATTTGTTCATTATTTTCAGATAAACCAACCTGAATTGATAAATTATTAAATTCTGCAGTGTACTGCTCAATTGACATATTGTTTTGTTTTAAACAATGGAGCTTCTCATACAATTCCATCGTATAATCAGCAGGCAGAAATGCTTGTGTAGCTTAGTTTTTATGTCCCCCAAAATGCTGATTTTAAGCTTGCCTTGTCATGCACGTTGCTCTTCAACTCTCTTCTTCCATTGAAGTGTTGTACCTTTTAACTTAAGCTTTACAAATAGCATCTTTCGATTTTCAGCCATGGGTTTCCATTCAAAGTGATTCTCCAAACTAGCTTCCCAATCTAAATAATTCTTTGCGCGTACTTCACATGAAATCAGCTATTTCAATCCTCACACCTCCACCATTCAAGTCAAGAGCGTGCAATAAACGCTCTTCCAATCCACTTCATGCTGCCCGATTTATGGGTCCAACTTCATAATAAGGGTTCACGTCCTCAACTTCCTCTTCATCCTCAAGATCCTCTTGAATCTCAAGTTGTTCGTGGTCACCGTTTGATCTGTTCTGTCTTTCACAGGTTCCTAAAGCTGCAACGCTTGTATAGCCCGAATCAAATTCTCAATCATTCTCCTCATCTCAGCCAACTCTGTTTGTTGGGGCTAATTGCCACTTCCTCAACCTTTGCCACCACCAACCATAGCTTAGAAAAAAAAAAAAAAAAACCTAGAGTGGTTTGGGATCTTTTAGGCTCCGATACCGCTTGATGTAGCAAAAGAGTTTAGGGTAAGTAGCTTGTAAACAATTAAGCTAGAATGGGGTGATTGTGGTTGGAATAATATAAAATAATTAGATTTAAAGAAACCTTAGAATTAAAATTTTGAATTCAAAGAAAAAAAAACAATGTGTAAGCTAATTATTGTTGTCCTATTTATACTAGTTAGAACAAATCCTAATTTTAGACTAAAAACCATTAAAATTTTTTACTAAATAGGAATACTAAATAAAGTAGGAAAATAAAAAAACTATTCCTGATTAATTAAGTAAAATACTTAACTAAATAGAAATCCTATTAAAATAAGAAAACTAAAAAAAATAGAAATTTTAATTTGATTTGGATGCTCCTACATCAATGTGTATGCTTACAAGGATCTTATCTTTAATTGCTATACTATTTGTTGTGAGCTTAGGAGAGAATTCATAGATTGTATATTTGTTCTCTGAATTCTATTTTTCTCTTCAATAGTTATACTATTATATTTCTCCAGTTTTTTTGTTGTGAGCTTTGGAGATAATTTACAAATTATATATTTGTTCTCTGAATTTTTTTTTTTTTTCATCTTCAATTGCCATACTATTATATTTCTCCAGTTTCTTTGTTGTGAGCTTAGGAGATGATTCACAAATTATATTTTTGTTCTCTGAATCTTTTTTCATTTACACTTTTTTTGGTAACTTCTTATGGACAAATTGATTGATTAAGCACTTGGAGAAACTATACTCTTATTATGTTATGAGTTTTGCTCTTGAATTGCTGTCAATTATGAAGTATCATACCTTTTTTACTGAAAAATACCTGATCTATAATCACTTCTAGAAAAGAAGGCTACAGATGATTAAGCTAAGGTAATATTTATCTGTGGGAATGACCAGTGATTTATAATTCGGCTATTGCAGGCAGTTCCATCATTTCCTAGTTCTTTCCCACACCTTTTCCCAGGCAAGGATCTCCTTCGTTGCTTAATTCCTTGTGCCATTGACCAGGTGGGGACTCCTCTCATTTCCTGGACTTGTTTAATTTGATGATACTTTTGGGTAATGCTTGATACTAATTGTAATTGAGCACAATATTTTGTAGCAACTCAACTGTTTTTGCTTAATAATGACGACCATTTTATATTAAGGCATATAATATATACGGTACAATAAAAAAATTTAGCTTTACATTGGTAAGTTCTTTCACCAGTCATTGTCGTAGTTTTAAATGGCGTTCAAACTTTTTGGGATGATTATTGTTTTTTGTATGTATATTCTTCATTATGTATAATAGAATCTTTCATATAATAGTGCAACTGGCTTAGGATATGTTCTCTCTCTTTTCTATGATTTTTGGTCTCTGTTCTTTCGTTAATGTCTTTGATTAATGATTTTTCAGGATCCTTACTTCAGAATGACACGAGATGTTGCTCCACGGATAGGATATCATAAGCCTGCACTTATTGAGTCATTATTTTTCCCTGCCCTGCAGGTATTACTACTGTTTGGCATAGAATGTTATTGGTATCTAATGGAGATTGGTTGTCTGGATGCGCGCGCGCGCGCGTGTGGCTGGACTTAGTTCTGACCTCTGATAATACATTAAACTTTGGACTCCGAATTTATTATTATTTTTTTATACTCTTAAAATTAGAGTACTTGTGCTAGAGTCATTGATCTAATTGCTTTTTGAATTGGTACATGCAGGGGGAGACCGGAAAAATGTCAGCTAGTGATCCTAATTCTGCAATATATGTGACTGATTCTGCTAAAGTCATTAAGAACAAGGTATGATTCTGAAATTGCATGGCTCTTCTTCTTCATGGCTACTACATGGTAATACTATATGTCTATATTGTACACCATACCTTTTCTAGGTTTTGTTGGAGATGGGAAATTTACTTTGTTTAGCAGAACTATCCATTATCGTGAATTGGCCCGGCCCAAAAAATGGATTATCTGTCAGTACAGGATGGCTTTTTATGAAACCTGCACTGGTTGTGGGGAGGATGCAGCTTATATACCTGCATAAAATTGGCCTCCAACCCAGATAATTGTTTTTCAATTTTTTTAGTTTCCATTTTTTTAAGAAAAGATGAAACCAAAAGCCCTGGGACACCTAGCCATCCCAACTCATCTCAAATGACTGCCAACCTGTTACTGTCTCTCTCATCATCACTGATTCCAGGCAGAAAATTTGCAGTCAGTAGGCCACAAACTCTCAATGCTCCCTCTTCACTTCTTTCATATGACAAGCTTCCTCACAAGTGATGCCCCCAAACCATCACATTGCCAGCCACCTCCATAATTGATTCACTCACTGGCCAGAGATCTGTTTGCTGGTCAGCCACAAATTTTAGATCTACCCGCTGGTCAGCTACAAATTTTTATTTTAGTTTTTTTCCCCTTTTTTCTTTCAAATTTTTAAGTGCTAAGTCCAATATGGAAAAATTGTTGTGAGGGTTGTCATTGTGGTTAAACAACTGAATAAAAAGCAAATTGTCGGCAGAATGGAAATGGAGTCAAGTTTCGAATTCTGCTTGGATATTTGGTCAAACCCAAATTCTTACTAGAGAGTAGTCATTGCAATTGTGCAATGGAAAAGATTTTAGACAGAGTCGAAGCTACAGATGTGTAGGAAGCTAAAAACAAGAAAGAAATTGAAAGCAAAAATTTTAAAGAACAGGTAAAATCTGGGTGCAGGTACTCGATACCTCCACAGGTGTCACCTGGCCTGCACCAGCATGCAGAAATCACATCTTTTTTGCTGGTTCAAGAATGGTCAAAACAAGTCCGCATCAAGTGCAGTTGAAGCAAAACCTGGCCTGGACTCAGGCATTTGCCATCCCTATATAGTAGAGATGTAGCACCCAATAGAAGAATATAAATGGAGAAAATTCAGAAGAAAATTAAGAGAACAATATAGATATTTTTTTTTCAATATTTTTCAATGTGTACCTCAAGCAGCGAAAGTATGACCTAATTTATATTGGATGTAAACCTACACCAAAGAGGGAAAGAAATCTACTTCCAATAAGGAAATAGAAATCCTATTATCACAAAGACAATGAAAGGCAAAACGTGCTAAAATAAGTAATCCAAACATGATTGTAACAAGAAACTAAAGCCTAATCCAAATAAAATAAGGACAACAAAACAATATCAAAAGTATTCACCAGTTATTTTGGTTGTGTAAGCAACTAAATAAAACAGTTTGACATCTGCAGATAAACAAGTATGCATTCTCTGGTGGGCAAGAAAGTGTGGAATTACATAGAAAATTAGGAGCAAATCTCGAGGTATGTCCTTTTTTTTTTTTTCCCTTCTGGTTCTCTTGCTTCTTAGGTATGTCAATTTTTTTGGTTCTCTTGCTGCTTAGGTCAAACATGCACATTTGCACCTTTCAGTATGATATCATGGTAATTGTTTATCATTCTTTTTTGTTTCTTTTTTCTTCTTACCTTATTCGAAGTGTAAAAACAAATGTACCAGGACAGGAAAAGAACAAGAAAAAGCTCACCTAACTTGCAAATGCTTAATACGTTCTGCAATTTAATGGTTTTATGATAAATATATGTTTCTTTTGAATATCATCCAGGTGGATATACCAGTAAAATATCTAAGTTTTTTCCTAGAGGATGATGCTGAGCTTGAACACATTAAAAAGGTGAGACTGCTGTCTCTAGTTGTTAAATTATTTCTCTGGTGGAAACAATTGCTGTTTGTTAAAATGGTAAGTCTTGCATATTCAAAAGTAGTCATAAACATGGGTAATAACCATAATTCTTGTCCTCTTCCAGGAGTATGGTGCAGGACATATGCTAACGGGGGAAATTAAGCAACGCCTTGCATATGTTTTGACTGAAATGGTGGAAAGACATCAAAGGGCTCGTGCTGCAGTGACCAATGAGGTAAGTTTCTTGCATGACATAACTGAATGAATCTCTTGTTAAGGCAAGTTTCTTGCATGACGTAAATGAATCTCATGTTAATTATGTGACTATGTCTAGTCACATCAGGCCAATGTAATCAGACAGTCAGACTCCATGGTGGATTCAATAGAAAATATTGCTTATTAATATCTAAATATGAATCGATAATCAATAGAAAATATTGTTTATTAACATCCAAAGATAAATCAATCATATGGGTAATCAACCTTGTACTCATTTGTTCCTTCTTTCAGATGGTGGATGCGTTTATGGCAGTGAGACCACTTCCCAACATGTTTGACTAGAGTTGAGATGATGAACTTGACAAATTTCATCCATTCCTTTTGTGCAAGAATTTTTATCACTCCTTACATTCACTGGATTCATTTCTCAACATTAAGCGAAGCTTAACAGAAGTTTATCCTTTTAGCTGCAAATTTTAAACTTGATTGGAATTTTTTTTCATTCTCATTTTAGCATATTGGTTAAAATAAAATTATAATAGTTAAGGTAACCTCTTACAAAATGATGGGTGAGATGATGCTGATTATGAGATTAACGATATGTTTGTAATTGTTGGGCTTGTATTTAGCTCTGAAAGCATATCCACTAAAATTTTTGGTAAAACACCTAATTATAAACCAAAACCTCTATTTTGACATGCTCTTGGTGACAAAACATGCGTTCATTGTTCTGTAAAGTTATACAAAGTGTTAGTGGTATGGTTAAATTATCCGGTTGCTTGGCTTATTCCTCTTGTACTAATCTCTGGCATGGGAATTTAACAGGCAACTGAAATTTCAGATGAAACTTGGTGCATTTGATCATAATTGGATCCTATTCATATTTGATTTTTTTTTTGGGTACGGTAAACGAATCAAACTTAAATTGGTCTCTATTTAATGAGATGCGCATGCAACATGTTGTGTTAATTCGAATTTTATTTTAATTGTGGGTTCTGCCCTGTTATTGAAATTGGATATCTTTTTTTTTTATCTCATTTGAAGTGACAGAAGAAAATTATTAATTAAAATTTTTATAATAAGTTATAATTTGAATAATTAAGTAATCAAATAAAATTCTTAATATAAAAATATAATGATATTAGGATATGTTGAGGAATGTAGTAATAAGTATTATATAAAAATAAAATAAAATAGAGTATATAAATCAAAATAAACAGAGCCAGGATCGAAACCGGGCTCTCATAGACCAGCTTTCGAAATACTTTCTATATTTTGCCTGGTTAATCTGGAGTCGTTTTGTGTCTAATCTCCACAATTTATAGCCCAAAATTTCGACATTCAATAAAACAATTTTTACAACTGCAAATAAAGTTATTGATAGCAAAATTGAAATTTAACCATTACAATTATTACCAATCAAAAATTATTAACAAAAAAGAAAGTCTTATTTTGAAAAAGATTGTAAAAATTATGCTAAATATAAGATTAAACAATGTAGTATTGGTATTAAAATAATCAAATTTTAATAACTAAAACATAAGAATTCTACTGTGTAACATTATATTAATTGTGTAAAAAAAATATTAATCATTAATAAAATTTACTCTCACTATTTTGCTTCTAAAAGTTAGGGAGAATAAACCTTCCTTCAAAAGTAAGGAATGTGAATCACCACTAAACTAATAGAATATTTGGTATCATTAACTTTGACGATTTATATTAATAATTTATATTTTTGATAATTATCATAAAACTTATTCATCGAAAATTAATGGTATATTTTATTTTGTTTTAAAAAACTTTGATAATAAAATGATTAATCAAAAAATGGAAATGACTTTGATAACAATGTTAGAAAAAGAGAACAAAAATGTTACTTTCTTAACTTCTGGTCCTCATAGATTTTACAGTGTAATGATGTACTTTTGTCTATGTAGATGATTGAGTTATATATATATATATTTTGTTGGCTCTGTGTTTATATAATATTTGATGGATAAAAACAATGTTAGAAAATACTAAACGAGGGAAGTGTGAGATTTTTGTTATAAAATTTGTAAAGTATTTAGCATTTCAATTCAACTGAAAGGGTATTATTGATGAAGAGGATGAAACTTAAACTTCTGGTCCTCGTAGATTTTACAGTGTATTGATGTACTTTTGTCTATGTAGATGATTGAGTTTTATATATATATATATATTTTGTTGGCTTTGTGTTTATATAATATTTGATAGATAAAAACAAATTACTGAATTTTTAAGGGTGACAAATTACTTTGCCTAAATAATTAATGATTACAATTAATATATGATGTAATACTGTGAACTTGGTTAAAAAAATTAATGAATTTGCACTGATCATATTTTATTAGATTAAATTCCAAGTTTGCCACATGCACCCCACGGATTTAGCAATCTGCATAAAATCACCTAAAAACTAAGGTTGTTGTAAAGTGATAAAATAATTAAGTGCTTATGCATTTTAGTTAGTACATAATTATATACTGGTTTAAAAATCAATTCTAATGTTAATTAAATTTGACAAATACTTACCTAATGTTAATAGCCAAACGCATGTATTACATACTTATATTTCTAATTTTCTATTTGTATAGTATTAATTAGCATTGCTGGACGGGCACTAAATCTGTTTTTCTGTACGAAAAGAATACATGTTGAGTTGTAATGAGCAGAGAATAACTTTCTGCAACTGCCTATCGAAACAATTACTTATCCATGACAGAATGACTCTGAATTACAAAAACCGTAGTTCAACAGTGAAAACAGAGGAACCGTACCAACTCTTTTGCAATAATTCACAGCTTGAGATCCTCAGTCAGTTGTGCAACGTAAGCTTGCACATTGAATCTGACAAAATAAGTAAACTATTGGCGCAGCAGACTGGGATAATGAAATCAAGTGAAATAGCATTGAAGATGCACACCACCTTGTACAGGTGATGCTGCTCTACCATAAATAGTCGGCGGCAAACATCCCTTATTGCACTTCCATCCTGCGCACATGGCTTACATATCCATTGTGGGATCAAATTTTCATCCCGAATCAAGCAAGAAATTCATATGCCACATAGAAATTACCCAAAATATTATAACAATAATAATAATCATACTACTTTGATGAATCACAGCATAGGCTATTATGATAATAAACAAACCAAAAAAAAAAAAAAAAAGGGAGAGAGAAATAATTTATGACACTAAATGAGATTAATTTAATATTGCATTCAACAGAGGTGGAAAACTAAAAAAACAAAGTTGCCACCATGGCATAAGAATAGAAGATCATCATGCCAATAAGGGCAGGATTCTTATTTTGCAACTAAATAGCCAAAATATGCACATTAGGATTACAAGCACAACATTGATTCTATAAAAATTTTCAAAATAACAAAGGGATTTAAGGGAAAAAAAAAAAAACTCTGACATACTAATCAGGATCAAATTGGCATAGTACATTTCTTTTGAGAATGCCCTAACAAATGGCAGCGACCACATTGAACAATTCTCTTCGGACGCTTAAAGTTTTCTACACGTAGAACCTTCTTTTTGGGCCTGCCAGGTGGCCGGCGAGTTCTGGGAGGGCGTATCGCAATATCAAGCTTGGCACCTCCACCCTCAGCTCCCTCGCCTGGCTCCTTCCATCGACTCTTATCTGGGATAGGGTTTATCATCTGTGAATAGGTCTCTCGATAACTTGCTACAGTGAAACAAGGCTCAGCAAAAAGATGGACATTTTGCCCACAAGAAAGAAGTGCAGCAGCAGCATGAGCACAAGGTAAACCATAGAGTTGCCACCTGCGACATGAGCATACACGAGTTCGTATATCCACAATATTTGTTCGCTCAGTTGACACAATCTCAAATTCAACTTCATTTGCACGTAATACTTGATAGCAGCGTGCATCTGCAATTGCCTCCATAATCTGCTTCTCTGTAGATGGTACTAGAATCGAGGTCCACCTCAGGCCCATCTCACGACGATCATTAAACCAACATGTTAACTGATGGCGAATATGCTCCATCATCTGCACAACGGGGAGCTCATGACATTCCAAGGCCCAATTATACAACAATTCTGTGACACCAAGCATAAAATGGCCATATCGAACTCCGTCAAAATATGCTACAGCCCAGAGTTGGGGAGGGAATTGTTGAAACCATTGTACCACATCCTGTGATATCTCTACCATCTCAGAAAATTTAGCCTCAAATTCAACTGTCGTCAGGGCGTAAACAGCATTCCAGAAGATGTTAACCAACTTTGTGTTCTTAAATGTGTCACGGAAATTTTCACTGACATAACGCAGACAAAAACCATGAAAAGCACTTGGAAAATGAGTTTCTACTGCATCTACAATGCCTCTTTGTCTTTCTGATAGTATTGTTAGTCTAGGCATGTTGTCAGTATTTACCCCTAAAAGCTTCCGCAATTCTGACATGAACCACATCCAATTTTGATCACTTTCTACGTCAACAATAGCAATTGCCAAAGGAAACAATGCATCGTCAGCATCAACAGCCGCAGCACAAAGTAATGTACCCAAGTATTTCCCTTTTAGATGTGCTTTGTCAAGCTCCAAAAGCGGCCTGCAAGCATTTATAAACCCATAAATTGATGCTCGATAAGAAATAAAGAGCCGCTGGAAACTATTTTCTTGTCCAGTAGCAAAAACTGATGCTATGCTTCCGAGGTTGGTTTTCCGTATTTGTTCACAATATGCAGGAAGAAGTCGATATCCTTCTTCAAAAGTTCCATGAAGTGCAGCCATGCTACGCTCCTTTCCACGCCAAGCTTGCATATAAGACACAGCAACTCCATGTTGATCACGGATATCTTGCAGGATTTCCTTTGGTTTATACCGAGGATTATCCCGAATGCGAGCTTCCACTGATCTAGCAACCCAACCCACAGATGCTTGCTGGTGATGGAGGTTCTGAACTCCTTCACAGGTATGCTCTCCATGCAAGGTTCTAATTGAAAAGGTCGGAACTCCAGGACATTTTGCTACATGAACACGCCATGGACAACCTTCTTTGGAGCACTTGGCAATAAACCGGCTGCGATCTGATTTCACTATCCGTAGATCAAAATGCAGTGCTATAGCAATATCTTTCAATGTTCTTCTGCAAGTTTCAACGTCAGGAAATTCTTGCCCAATAGCTAAAGTAGGTTCTGCCGAACTAAGGGAAGCATCGGGTAAAGCATGGTCAGCCATGAATTCACAAAACCAAAAGGCAGCAATGCTATGCTGTTCAAAGGGTTTCCCTCATGCTGAATACGGACTAAAGTTTGATCCAGGGAATACTTGTGGAGAAACCACCACATAAACTCTAGTCTGCAATGCAAAACAAAAGAAAATGGAAATGGATTCAAAATAAAGACATCTTAGGAATGATAAATGGAAAGAAATCTCTCCTAGTCGACATTAAATCACCCATAAGATATATAGAGAGAGACCTGAGAGCATAGTTAAAACGAGGAAAGAAATTGAAACCCCCAAAGACTTTAAATTTAATTACTAAAATTTCGAGTAGTCTCCCTCTACCCATCTCTGCAATAAAGAAATATAGAAAATAAATATAATGTGCAACAAAGAAAAGCTCCAAGTATTTTTATTTCATAAAACACAAAAATTTGTTTCGTTAACACTTGACATTTAAAGCCAAACAACAATATTAAACTCATAAATAGAGGCCCAACAATAACATTTAAGCTCTAACAAATCCTGTCAGGTACAAGGCACATGGATCCACCAGAAATGAAAAAGCAACCACACCCACTAACATAGCAACTAAAACAAACACAGCTTATTATAATTTAATGAACACAATAAGGAGATCCAAGCACAAGACTAATTGGTCAACCTAGCTTGGATCCCATGTTTAGCTATACTTGACCTAGAATTTTAAGCTTATCTAAAAATAATATTAGAACTCTAATAAAACTGAAATGAGAAAACAAGTATTAACCTTGTTAAAGACAGAAAGTTAAGAATCAAGAGAGAGAGAGAGAGAGAGAAACTAAAAACAGCTTCAAATATGGATTTAGAATCCAGTAACTTCGGGTAAGAATAAGCTGCACACCTAATTAATGTTATTCAATACTCACAAAAATTTAATCACTCATGCCATTTCTTAATCTTCACCAAATCATTTTCAAATATTCTATGCAATTCCAGAAATAAATCAACCTCATGATACTCATTTCAGTGGAGCTTGGTTTTGAAACATTCACCTATTGTTAACAAGGAAAACATATATAAAAATTTAAGGGCCATTATATAATAATGTAAACATAAGAACTCATGTGATGCCCCGTCCAAATAAATAATCAAATAAGGCAAAGACGATCCCTCTGCTTAAGTCTGAACTGCCCCACATACCTTTTTCAAGGTAGAAAATTATATTCATAGAAGCAACCGATATATATATTAGTATACAAGAATCAAAAACTTGGTCAAACAATAGGATCAATGTTTATCGTAATAATTAAGCAAATGGGAAGAAATAAACAGTTTATGCACATAGGAACCATTCATAAATAGATTTCATAAATCAAAATGGTCACAAAACACATCCCATTTCTCTTGCCCAAGTCACAAGATTACACAATACCCAGTAATGACACATGAGGGCAAACATTACAACAGAAAAAAGAAAGTGATGGTCTTCAGGAATTTAAAGAAGAAGATAAAGGAAGCCTCTCAAATCTCTTGTAAGATACTTGAGACACAAAAGTCATGAAGATTTCCAAAGGAAGTAGAATTTTCGTATTTTTTTGGAAGAAAAATTTTAGCTCTATGAACCATCAAATAAGATGGAGCAATGATGATCAACGATTGATACACAGTTCATACCAGTTTTTGCCAACATTAACGCCTACAAAGAACTCATAAGGAATATATTCATATTTCAAACCCTCAAGTATTTCTATAGGATTTAAGAATCAACAAGAAAAGGAAGAAAAGTGAACAACAATCAGTATCCAAAAACACAATGCAAAAAGGGTAGTTTGGGAGTCATTTTTCACAGAAGAAAAAAACAGGAATAGTGTCAATCCAAAACAAAAACTCAAACATTGAATAGTTTCTATCTTTGTATGGTGCCCAATCCAGCCAAATCAAGTATATTAATATTACTTAAATTCCAAAAAAAAAAAAAGAGAGATAAAAAATCGGGGTGATGGCACTACATAGAGTTATACCAGGCCACAATGAAGAAAATTTGTGCACTTATTAGTTATTACGCTACCTAGGAAACTAACATTTAAAAGAAAGAAGAAAAGAGCACAGATAACAAAATTGAGAAAACCATAAATAAACCAAAACATTTAAGAAAAAAAAACATCAAAACTAACGTGATCAACATCAGTTGTTTCTTGCTATTTTGATTCCCCTTGTAAACCTCAAAACCACTAACTCCAAGCACCTTAGGCTAGGCCTTCTTGCTACCTGATATCTCTCCGCCTAAATCCTCAAAAGATGTCCAACAAAAGGGCGACCTAAGTGAGTCAACTGAAATGAGAGTAAAACAAGCTGAAAAAAGCTTCGAGACCTAAAAGAGAAAGCTTAGACTAACGCCCACAGTCCTGATTCTCCCATGGTCTTTACTGTCAATCTAGAATAAAAAATTTAGCTTTTGTCATACTCTAGCAAGAACAACAAAAATTTTTGTTGTCTAATATTCAATACTTGAAATAATGTAAACATTATCGAAAATAAGATCAATAAATAATAATATAACAAGCATGAAGATTTTCATCAATTATATCTTGAGATTTTTAGTATACACACATAACTGACAAATTGACAAAGAACAACAGCATAACTTGCAATCTACTCCAAGGAGACCATGTTTACACACATGCCTGCTAGATGGAATTTCTCATTCACATTTGAGTCTTATATGAGAAAAGCACATCAAACATCGGGTATGTAATTTGATTACAAGCATCCTTTCCAGCATATAATTGTTCTATTCAGTCATTTACTAGAGTGCATACACCTTAAATTATCTTTCATCAATTGTCTGTTCTGAGTCTGAACTTTGGATGTGAGCAGATTGCCCAAGACTATACGACGGGCCTCATCCAACCTACCAAAAAGTTCTAATAAGGTTAGCATCTCACATGAAGTCACTTAGTGCATTAAAAGGGTGCTTATCAATTTGATTCCTATAAATTTGACAAAATAAATAACACTCCCTCATCCACTTGATTGAAGTGAAAATGTATGTCAAGACTAGAGAACAAAAAGCAATCCATTTCTTTCTAAACATGGTACTAATTATGAATAAAATCTAAAAATATCCTTGTCTACCCTGAGAAGGAAACATTTAGCCACTTAACCAACCAAAAGTAGCAACCTCAACTACTAAGCCAACATTTTACAATTAAAATTGCTCAATAGAGCCTGGATACTGCATATATCTCTCCAATAATTATGTGAGTAGAGTGGATTCTCCAGTATCCACTACATATACGAAGTTACAAATATAAAAACAGGTAAGTTCTGTTAGAAATATCATTGATCAGAGAACTATTAGTCACAAGCTAATCTCTTCAATATTGAAAATCGGCAAGTTCACAATCCTCCAAAACTTGACTACTTTAAATAGTTAGTTAATAACAAGTATTTTCAAAATACTAAAGCTGTGAAAGTTAAAAAAAAAAAAAAAAAGGAGCCCGCATTAACAGCAATAAACTATCACAAAGAGTCCGTACATCTTATAACTAGCTCAATGCAAGTCTACTACATGTATTCAAAAAAATTGAAAATCCAACTCAGCCCACCTATGATAATCAGTCTCATTTTGTTTTTGACAAACAAAACTTAATATGAAAGGGAGTCATGCAAGGAAAGTTCAGAATTCGAAGGAAAAGCCGTATCCAGAGGCGGATCCAAAGGCATAAATTCGAGAATTCCCATCAGCAAACTCACTAAATTGATGAAAATTGAAGTCCAAAAGTGTAAAATTAATGCGTTGTGGTTAACTACTTAAAAATTCTTAGAACTAATATCTGAACATTAGCAACAGAAAATGAAGAATTTGAAAAACGGGTATTGCGGTAGAATGAATGAAAGAAGAACCTGGTAAAAGGGTATGTATTGCAAGAGTCTTCTTGGTTGTTGTTTCTTGTTTCTTCAGTCTCTTGTGCAAGCGTATTAAGGTTTTCCGGCAATTCGAGAAGAAGAAGGCGCGTGGTGGTGGTGGACCAAACTCTTTTAACACAGACTCTCTTTTTTCTCTCTCGGGTTGTTTTGCTCGACATTCAACAGAGCCACTATTTTAGTTTTAGACATTGCTACTTTCTTTATTTTCATTTTTAACCCTCACACTTTGTGATTTTACACATGCATCCCAATTGGTGTTATTTTCGTATAGTAACATATTTTTTATGATTTTATAAATAAGAACACAATTTGTTAGAAAATTATACATGTACCCCTAAAGTTTTGCCAAAATGATGCTTTAGTTTCACGGGCTTCAAAATACCCGCTCACTAAAAAAATTTGGTTGTTTTGAATGATTTATCCATTGTATTATAATTACTATAATACCCTTTAAATTATATAATTATTTTAAAAATGAAATGCACTAAATTATTCTTATTTTTGTTCAAAATCCACATATTAAATTAACAAAGGAGGAATTCGTGAGTATTTATGAAACATTAAAGTCTATCAACGTAGCCAAACTTTAGGGCTATATATGTCTTATGTAAATTTTTGTTTAACCATAATATTAACAAATTATATATATATATATATATGTGTGTGTGTGTTAATGGCATCTTTATTTGATATAAATTAACAAATTATATTTTTATTTATAAAAAAATATAAAAATTTAGTGACCAGAAAACTATTACCCCTAGTTAATTTGTTGAATTTTTTTTTTTTAAATAAAGCATACTTACTTTGACATCACGACTACTACTATACAATGCTTTCTCTTTAACAAATTTTTTTTCTTTTGAAAAAAAACTATAAAAATTAATTGGAAACCTCCATTCTATTGTTACAAGCAAGTTTTGCAACTAGGTTATGACTCAATAATTTAATTTTTTATTATTTTTATGTATTCTTAATACACAAAAAATTTGTATTAATATTTATAATATTTAAAAATTATTATTTTTTATATAATAACAACAGACAACGATATAAAATTAAAAAAATTAAAAATAAAAATAATTTAAAATAATTTAACTAAGAGAATTGTAGTGATGACATAATTTTACGATTTATTTTTCATACGTCAAGATTTGATTGATTATGATTCGCATTGGATAGAAAATGATAGATCTGATTGTGATTTCTGCCCCACCATTTGTCCAGTAACTCAACCAATGAATCTTGAGCTTCTCCTGTTGGAGAAAAGATGCTGTGAAAAACTGGGGCGAACACTTTTTTAAGGGTTAAATCGTGATTTTATTTTGTTTAAAAGGCACAATGTAAAATTCCATTTATTCAAAGGGACAAAAAGCATAACTCTAACTTATCAAAGAACTTGCTGACGAATCACATTGAGCATTTGATGTCGGAATCAATAGTTTAGAAGAATGGTTTGTGGGCTGATGAGGGAAATGGTGGTGAACGTGAGATGTAACACATGGCCTTGTCCGGCGAATCAAGCACGGCGACTCTCAGTTGGCTTTGGCCATTTCCAGAGATTCAAGCAGCTATGAATTACATATGGCCTAGCTTGGGGGTTTTTATCGTCGACTGTTTTTGAGTTGAATTGTTCTCTTGGAAGGAAGGCGATGAAGGTAGCTGGAAAGACAATGATTAATGGCGGTGCTTCCGATTGTTTTGTGGTTACAGGCAGATTTTTCGGCGACTTTGAGTGGCGGCTTGGCGTGGGTTTTGGTAGTTGTCGTCTTAGCAATTGTTCGGTACCTTTGTTGATGGCGAAAACTGTTGGAATGGCGACAACAATGGCGGCAGTGCGTGGTGGTGGAAGAATTTTGTTGAGTTTTCAGTCATTCAAACCATATTACAATGCCTTAATTTCAATTTTACAGAAGATAATCAAAGATTAAAAGAAAAGTATATTGTCATGATTGGGGATACACTTTTATATCTAAAGATTTGATTTGATTGATTGCGACATAATTATTTGTACATAAAAATGTTAAAAAATAAATAAATAAATTATTATTAATAATTAATTAATTTATTAATTATAAAATATAATTTAATTAATTATTATATATTTTAATTTATATTATTATTTATTTATCAACTACAAATTATTTTTAATAATAATCAACGTTTTAATACATGCTGTAAAAAGAGGTCATTATGCTTGGAAAAAAAGAGACAAGGGAGATAATTACTTCATTGCTGTTTTTATTTTGATGTTAAAAAAATAAAAATTATATAATTATTTTTTAATTTTATTATTAAAAAGCATTCTCTTGTAAAATCAAACCATTAAATTTTAAAAATTAAATTGTCACTAAATTTAATTTATACTAAAATATTATTTTAAAAAATAATATTTTTTAACATGCTTTAATTTATTAATTTAATTCAGTGTTGTATAATTTATTTTGCTAATATTCATAGTTTTTAAAATTTTTTAACATATTATGTATCAATAAATTTATTTTTTAGTTGGGTTATTTTTTTTCTTTTTAATTGTCTTTTCATAAGTTTCAAAGATAAAAGAAAGTTGCCCATAAAAATTAAACAGAATTTATACTTTATTTAAAAGGTAATATTTAATTTTTTATCTAAAATATGAATAAATTTAAATATATAAATCTCAATGGTGTGTTTATTTCTTTTAATCCCATCAATGACTCCATTGCAATCTTTTAAATAAGGCCAATACATACTGTTATCTTCAATCTATCTAAAAGTATTTCTATAGGATTTAGCAATCTTACATGTAAGTAACATTATTTTCTTTTAATTTTTTTAAAAATATAAAATATTCACTATATATTTCAATTTATTTTTATATATTTAAAATTTTTTGTTATATATTTTAAATACTATTTAATATTTATTTTATATAATTTTAAATTTAACACATAATTTTTTTCGGAGGTAACAATATTCATAAGTATCATAGCTAAGTTCCTATTGTGGATCACTAATTAATTAATATCTACGGTCACGCAAGAAATAACATCTAATTATTAAATTTTAATTCTAATTTGGAAACAAAATTATTGAAAATGAAATAAGATTTTTCTTTTCTCTTTATTATATTTCTGCTTTTTATTTTTTGAAAATATAATTATTTTAATTAGTATGTGATTATGTGTAAATTTAAAAATCACTTGATAAAATTTAATAACTTTTTAAAAATAAATAATCAAATACATAGATAATTAATTATATTTTTTAATTTAATATTTATATAATACTAATATGCACTGTCAAAAGGACACTTAGTCGTTTGCATTATCACAGTATTTTTAGCACAAAAATTTACCACATGTATATAAATTACTTTTAAAATGTACATCACTTTAAATATAAAATTTGTCAAATACTTTGTAGATTCTTAATACAATTTTTATTATGTCATTAACATACAGTGAAAACAAAATTATATAAAATTGATAATTACCTCATATTGATCCTTTAGCTATTAAAAGGTAGGAAAATGACATATAAACTCCTGGATATGTCAAATGGGTCGGGTTGATTTGGCCCATAAATAACTAAATTTGATTATTTTGTAAATAAAAAATAAATAATTCATATAAATATTATATTTATTTATATATTAATTAATTTTAATTTTTTTATTATAAATTAATTTAAATTTATAATATTAATTAAATTATTTTTTTATTATTTTTTTAAATTTAAA